>JAYJMJ010133124.1:0-17786 GCA_036873875.1 Laminaria ephemera | reverse complement strand
TCCCTCGTCGGTGCCACCATGCAGAAACCACCGCCGCCGCCGCCCGCGGCCGCACCGATCCCGCGCGGGAGAGCAGCGGGGTCCCCGGCGGGTATCGCCCGCGGCAGCCACTCGGCCCTCCTTCTCCTTGTCCGTTCGTTTACAGTAACCCTCTGCGCAGTCCTCCGCACCCCCCGGCAGGGTCTCTGTTGATATGTGCCCCTCCCGTCAACAGGGACGGGCACGACTACGCCAGCCCTGTGAGCGACCGGTGTCATCCCGTGGAAGGCCGGTGCCGGTGCAGCGGCAGTAACTCGACCAATACTGCCGTTTCCACCGCGGCAAACAACATCCAGGGCGTTGCCTGCCCGAGAAGGGGGGACACCGCTCGCCTCTCCGGTGTCAGTAATAGCATTCTGGACGCGAGACGGAACCCCCCGCTTGCTCTCTACCAGGCCCGGCGTCGACCCCTGTTGCTCTAAGTTTCCCGTTGAAGCGAAGTCTTCGACCGACAGAGTAGCAGTGATGTCGGTTTCCGCTTCGTCAGCAGTCGTCGTGGAGACGTCTTTCGAAGCAGAAACAACAGTGACACTTCCATCATCACCATCACAACCACCACCACCACCACCGTTACCAACACCATCGTTATCACCACTACCACTACCACTACCACCACCACCACCGCCGCCGCCGCCGACTCCACCGCTACCACTGCGCGTCGAGCATGAAGGAGAAGAAGCGGCATCAACAGCAGCAGGAGTAGTAGCAGCAGCAGGAGGAGGGACAGCAGCAGTAGCAGCAGCAGGAGGAGGAGAAGCAGCAGGAGCAGTAACAGCAGGAGCAGTAGCACCAGGAGCAGCAGTAGTAGCAGCAGCAGTAGGAGCAGTAGCAGTAGGAGCATCAGCAGCAGCATCAGCAGCAGCAGTAGCAGCGGCAGCAGCAGCAGCAGCAGGAGTAGCAGCAGCAGTAGGAGCAGCAGCAGCAGCAGAAGCACTGTCGTCGATAGCCACATCAGGCATGCAAGCGATCTCTCCCGCAACCGTTCCCTCCTCCGACTGGCGAAGACCCTCGTCTCCGTTCCCTCCTCCGTCTGTAGCCCCCTCGCCGCCGTCACTGCCACCACCCATTCTCTCTACAGGGGCCACCACCAAAGGAAGCCCAGCAGACAAGGCGCCTTGGGATCCAACTGGCGATCGCACCGGAGGCGCGGGCTGCTCTGGACCGTCAACATCTTGCTCTGTCGCCGGCGGGGGGGCAGCTGCAGACAATGGCTCATTCCCGAGAAGGCGATTGCTGACTCGTCTCGCGAGTGCTCCCAAGGCCTTCATGGGGGGGCGCAGTTTAGGGTCGGGAGAGGTCGCTAAGTCCACCAGTTCCAGCACCTACAAGCATATTGTAAGCAGAGCGGCAAGGAGAGAGGGCAGGGGCAAGGGGTTGGAGAGTGGATAACGATTGGGGGTTAGCGGGGATATTGGGGTGAAAAACAATGCTTTGCTAGGTAAAGTGCGTACTTCGGTATACCCGGGTAAAATACCCGGATATGTACCCGTACCTGACACTTAGGTACGGCCGTCAATACGTTACCTAAGTGTATGATACGTTGATACGGCCTCACAGACCTTACCTAAGCTTTAGGCACGTTAGGTACGCCGTCCAAACGTTACCGGGGAATAGATATACCTTGCCTAACACAACCTTGGAAAAATGGGTCTACTATTCGTACGCGAAGGTCAACCGAGGTACTGTCGATATTGGTAACAGTGGAAGTCCACGGGGGTGTCAGCAACCTGGGCAGGCTCCATTGGTTTGCGTCGCTGTGGATTCTATTGCTGCGACATCGCTGAACAACACCGATCACTTCTTGTTATTTTCGCAGTATCGCTCTAACGGCACCGTCTTTCTGTGCAACCATGGTCGGGGGGGGGCTAGAAAGAGCTGTCGTACCTCGGCCTTCATCTCCCCAAGCTCATCGCACAGGTGCTCCGGATCAAAGAGCTTGCGGCGTTGGCTGGGCGTAACAATGTTTCGCAGCGTCCACGTATCCTGCACATACGTCGGTAGAGGCGGTCACTCCCGATCAGAAATGGTTTGACCCTAAAGCTTTGATTAGGGCTCAAACAATGAAGCGGAGGAGAGGTGCAAAGGTTTGAAGGTCCCTTGACATAAACCAGATACCAGGTATGCATTATATTATCGTGGCGTAAAGTACAGCGTCGATGTGCCCCGCACGCCGAAAGACTCACAGTGAACTATCGGGACACAGTATTCATCGTGCATATCCCGTCATCCCAATATCCCGCTACTACTCCGGGGGACCATAGTAATCAGGACCTACGATAAACACAAAAACCTCTATATTCTCCCATTTTTACTAACCATAATTTGGTTCTGATTGCTATGTTCTCCGGTAATAGACATCCCTTTTCCCATGCGTAGAGCTCCCCAATCTACCTCGCGTCCGTATCTTGCTACAAGCATCAACCAGCAGTTTGCGACTGCCGAGGTGGGCAACGAGTTTTCTACTCCCAATGATAACTTATCCGCTCCCCTCAACACTCACACCCCATTAGAAACGCGATGGTCGCGTTTTTCAAGTACACGCACGTCAGGGGAAGAGAGTCTGACTTTCGCAGCTCCTGAACCCGCAATAACTCGCAAGCTACGAGACAACATACGGCTTCTTAACCAGCCAGCAGGACTGCGGGCGGGAAGGAGACCAAGGGGCAGGCGGAGGGAGTCGGGGTGCGAGTTGGTGTAGAGGGTGGCGTAACAACACGGTAGGGACTCACCAGGTACTTCCTCTGGTCCACAAGGTCCAGATCCTCCAGCTCCTCGAACCAGCCCTCCGGTTCTACCGCCTTCAGCGCAAAGTATGAGGTCGCACGGTTAAGCGTAGGCCGGGTGTGAGGTGCTTTTCGCAAAACGTTTCCGTGGCAAACGAAGAAAGAGGTCAACAAAAAACGCGAGCTTATTATTTGGAGTTTGTCCACTGCATATTCTCGTGTGGCGTTTGGTAGTGCAAGACGCGTGACGCAGGGGTGCCGGCGAGCCGCTCAAAACATTTGCAAAATGGCAGGCAACTCACGCCACGCACGTACAGTACGTCCTGGCGTACCCCCCCCCGCCTCCTAACCATGTGCTCGGCGCAGGAGGCGGAACACCGGTAGGAGCATCCCCAGCAGATACACACACAGTACACGGGGGGGGCTTATCGACCCTACTCATAAGTTTCCCTTAAAGACAGGATGCAAGGGTAAAATTTAAAAGGAAGCGGTTACGAAGGTGACAGCGCCCTCTTGGCAAGCCGGTTAGCTCGCGGCGCGAGGATGATCTCAACACTCGGGGGTAATATTATTGTAACTTCTTGGACTTGGAGAGGGTCTACCGAAAGGTGAGGATATAGGTTTTAATGTGTAATACCACAAGAAGAAGGGCGGACGTACCGGTAGTATCGCAAGTTGATCAAATGTGGAAACCGCTCGCAAGAACCGCGGCCGACAATGTTTTCACTCATAAATCCCAAAATGTATAGGGGTGGGGGGATGGGGATTTCCAGTGTATACGGAGGAGGCAGTTTCCACCAGGGGCCGGCACAAATATATCGAAACCGAAAATCTTCTGCGAACCGCATGTGATTTTGAGAACCGCTGAAAACCTGGTACAGGTACTACACATCCCTGTTTTTGTACCAGGCGAAATATTCATTTGAACGATATTCCTGGTAATCGCGGCAAATTATTGGGCGAAAATTCTGTTGTAAAGCTGGCAGGGGTCCGGCAATAACTTGTTTCAACTGAAGACTGTCGCTACTTTACGGCCCTCGCGTTGGTCTCCTTTTGTTGTTCGCACAGCGTGGGAATACTTCGCGCTACACGAATTAGCCGCCCACGCCATGACGTTACGCGTCCCCGCGCACGATCGATACCCTTAAAAAATTCCTACGGTGAGGTACTCACACAACAAGATTAAAAACAAACCAGGCACGGAATACGGCTGCTGCACAAACCAGAAGACCGAAAAATTGTTACAGTACTAGTCCCTCTATAGCGCCGGTCGAGTGATGCCAGTTGCCCGCTAGAGCCTGTGATATTGACTGGTACAAATGGGAACAACTAGTAGCGGCCGTACGCGGAGTACTGCCGGTTGCCGCTATAGTGCCGGCATTTCCGGTTGGCACACACCGGCACTATCGAGGGGCCAATACTGCTGTAACCTCAAATGTCACGGCGGCGTTAACGGTTGTATCTCCCCGTACCCTTCGTTTCCCCTGTGGTTTCATTCACCCCACGCTTATATCAGAGATCGTTGTTCACCCCCCCCTCCCCACCTATCCCAGGAGACAGACGGTGGCCACAGACGGCGAAACAGGAAGGGGATAAGTTAAGAAAAACAAAATTAAGTAAGTATTATATGGAAAGAACGCAATGAGCGCCCAAATCTTGGAGGTGTCTCTGTTAGGAGTACGAACGGTGCTCCGTCTCGAAAGGGATGCGTGGTCAATGGTCTAATAATTAAGGCAAGCAACAAACTAGTACGCCCCTCCCCCATCGCGTCGACCCGACGCATCTACTTCGAGACAATAGCCCTCACCTTGTTGAAAAACATGTTACGGCTTTTGAAATCAGCCTTGGAGGCAATGAGCAGGATTATGAGTGCCATCGAAAACACGTCTTGTTCAGGGCGGCACGGTAGATGTCTCTCTAACATCGCCTCAGGTGACATGCTGCCCAAGGTCCCCTGTCCCTTGGCTAGGTCTCCGAAGGCTGCCGTATCGATTAAGAAGGGAAATATGGGGAAGTGGTTGGCGGAGAGTCATATCATAGAAGAGATACGACCGCTTCGCAGATCCTGATGCTCGATTTCTGTCGGAACGACATCTACGCTACGTTGTCGGGGGCAAAAATAATATTAGCAATAGTGAAAATAATCAGTCGCCGTATATACGACAAGCGGACAGGCACGGGGATGCCACAGGTACGGTAATTGCCAATTGGCGGCGGCGGCGGTGGTGGGCAATATAGCGGCAACGGTGGCAGCGGTGGGGTTGCGGTGGTGAACGAACAGTGCAGGAGGAGATAAGGTCAGGGACACGACACGATGAAAAGAAAATGACAAGACAAGGGGAACGAGCCATGCTGTTATACTGTAGGGGTTGCACACTTTTGAGCCCCAATGTTTCTCAATGATGGTGCTCCTCAACCGAGGAGAAACCCTCAACTGAGGAACCACCCAAATTATTTGAAACCAAGGTGGGGTACCCGCATTTCCACTACCGAGTATAGTCCACTTGCGCCGGTGGCGTTGCACCCCGCTCAAAAATGGACTGAAGCACATACGGTTGGGGTAGCAGCACCACAACAATTCCATGGCGGCGTTCCATATCGCGAAACCGACAAACGCAAAAGCCTAAGACCACAAAAAAGTAGGGCAGCCACTCGCCAAACGTGACCCCGCTACCGTAGTCTTGGTCTTGGACCCGACGTGCATCTTGCAACACTATCTGTTTCGATACCTAGCCGATGCGATTGTGTATTGGACTTAGCGTGCATATTTCCTCGAATACGGTTGTTGGGTGAGCCATAGAGCTCCTCAAGCGAGGAGACTCAGAAAAAAGGAAACTAATGCTCCTCCCTGCCGTAGCCACCGTGGAAGTGAATGCTTCAAGGAGGGCACGAACGCTACACACTGGCAAGCTGGGGGCATGCCATCAACAGAGCGATGGTGGAGGCTCCAAGACGTCAGAATATTAAGTGGTGCGCCATCACAGTCTTTGCACGCGAAACAAACATCATCACCGCAGAATCCCAAAGAGTGACGATAACATAACAATCTTCGCACGCACCGTTCCTGCCTGCACCAACCCCCCCTCCCTCCCGTCCCGGCATTGTAGGGATGCGAGGGTCTATGGTCATACGACTACGGCCATGCATGAAAAGAAATGCGTATACCCCCCCCCCTCTCCCCGCCCCCCTCACGTTACGCTTTCGCTCCACGACAAAAATATTTTTCACTCACCCAACGCAAGGCCGAAGTCAACCAGCTTGCCCGTGCGGCCAGTCCCGGACTTGTCCGGAAAAAGTAGGATGTTGGCAGGTTTAAGATCATTATGGCCTATACCGTGGTTATGAAGATGGTCGACGCCTGCGGTAGCCCCGGCTACAATGCTGCGAACCAGCAAGCACGCAAGGAAGTCGACAGGGACAAAAATGGGGGGTGCGGGTTCCCCTCAAATTGTTATGATGTTCTGTTTGCCATCCGACAGTGTGTAGCATGAGGTTCAACGTCGATCACTCATAAATATTCCTAGAAAGTTGAAGAAAACCGATGGGAAACCCACAAAAAAAGGAAACCTATGCACGCAAATTCAATTTGCTGAATGAGTGTGGAGCCATGGTACGGTAGAGGTGGTACGTTTGGGCCATTTTTTTTCTGGCAAACGGCAGGGGCGCCCCTGATAAGTAGAAACCGACACGAAATGCCTCCAGAGGTCAGTCTGGAAAACCAACCGGAGCGTTGTGATCGCAGGACGAAATAAGAAATATCGTTTTTTGGATCTTTATTTTCACTTGGTTTTGGAGTACCGCCCCCCACCCCCCCGTTTACGCGAAAAACACTTCTGCGGCGTGTAAAAAAAAACAATTTCGGGCGCCCTCGCACACGGAGAGAATACTTTCCTCCGCCAAGGAACAACCCAAAAATGTAGGTTGCAATCCCACTTGTGGTTTGCTCATTTTGTGGCATCAGGCTTGGTACTTTGGCTATGTCACCGCATCGATCGCTTGTGTAGACTGAACGGAATGTGGCTTACTGGATACTGCGTTCGAGACGAAAAACTATCTGTGCTTACTCATGGTACCAGAGCAGTCAGTGTACCGTTCCGGCGACGTTGGTTGGTTTTCGACGATGTTAGCTGATACGTCGGCAATGTTGGCTGGGTTTCGGCAATCTTGCCGGGGTTTCGACAATATTGGCTGGTTTTGGAGGATGGTGTGCTAGTTTTCGACGATGTTAGCTGATAAGTCGGTAATATTAGCTGGGTTTCGACAATTTTGGCTTTTGCTTCGAGGATGGCGTGCTGGTTTTCGACGACATTGGCTGTTTTACGACGACGTGGCCAAAAATTACTATTGCCTACCGTCTACGCGTTCAGCAGCGCAGCAGCGGCGCTGATCTAGGGAACCAAACACGGCCGACCAAACCTACAATTGGGGGAAGACTCCCATTTTCACTACCGAGCATAGGCCAGTCGTTCGAGTGGCTCTGTATCTCGCTCAAAATCGGAATCAGTTTTATTTTGTTGGCGCAGCGTAACAAACAACTCCGTGGCGGCGGCGGTGCATATCGCGAATCCGAAAAGAAAAAGAAAAGGAAATATTGCAAATAATTAGGGTAGCTAGCTACTCGTGCGAGGCCTTAAAAGTGATCCCCCTACCGTAGTCGCGGTCGGCCTCACCCAAACAGCTCGCCCAAGTTCCCATCCTCCTTGCCCAACGCGAGATTTTCGAAGTCGCCAATGCCCTTCTCGAGCAGGAGCATCATGTTGGCGCGGGAACGGTCGTCCATCCCTTTTGCTTGAGCGATATTGTCATGTGCGGCAACTCTACCATAGAGACGGGGCGAATGTTGACGCACAAGACGCGGAGGGGGGGCGGGGCGCACTAGTTTGTTGCTTGCCTTAGTCATTTGACCATTGACCACGCATCCTTTTCGAGACGGAGGGGACGGGTGTACTCATTATCAAGCATTGCAGTAGTCTTAAGAGGGGGGAGAGTGGGAGAAGTATGCCACGAGCGTAAGCGCTTATCTGTCGGGTGATAATCCTGCTGTGCACAAGAGCTGCACCAAGAGTTTAGGCTCAATATTCTAAGGGGGCGAGGGGAAAACGGATGTGGGGGGGGAGGGGAGAAACAACGCAACCTTACAATAACGCCTCGACACGTGACCGAGGAGGGGGTGAGGGGGGCAGGGGGTTGGCTGCCCCCTTGCCTTATTTCCCTAAAAAAACACCGAATGTTAAGGATGTCGCGATACAGGCGGGCCGAGCGGTGCTCGTACAGCTGCGTTGTCCCGTTCTTGCCTGCGCAACAGGGCACCAGCATTACACAACCGTATCTTCCCGCGACCGACCGGCCCCCGCCGACCGACCAAAGATATAAAATACACACACCAGGTTAGTGCATGTTCCGCGCAAATCTCCCACAACTTGGGTGTCATGACGACGAAGCCGCTGTGTTCTAGTCAAAACGAAAACATAAGTGCTTCTTGTGACGTTAAAAAATCTCAGTCTGATGACGATGAAGCCGCTGTGTTCCTAAAAAAAAACGAAAACAGAACTGCTTGTTGTGTCATAAAACTCAGTACTTCAAGGGAGGCTTCAAGCAACGTATGAAGCACGATCGTGGTATGGTAGGGGTACACCTTAATTTTCTGTGGCTCCTCATTTGAAGAGGTCCATACCGATCCCATAGAGGATAGGTTTGTCCGTAAACGTATGAAAACAAAGTAACGGACAAAACGACGTTTATTTTGCGGTGAGAATGGGGCATCTCTGTGTCGGGGATTTGGGTCAGAGTCTATGGTGGCAATCAGAAATGAGCACACCACGAGCAGTCTCGTGTGGAACTCGTCTTGTGCAGGCTGGCAAACACACGCCGAACGCAAGCGAGTTGAGGCGCTTGCTGATAACGCGAGCAGACATGAGATTGTCTCTGGATTGGTCAGCCAAGCCAGGCATTTGAGCCTTTTCTTTCCCACCCGCCCGCCTCTATTTTTTCTTTCGAATGGGGGGGCGGAGGGGCGGTACGGGTAGCCGGGGTTCCGTACATTTATATTTTGTTTGTTATTGTTTTATGTTATGTTTGAGTTCGATCGGAGGAGTCGAATGGTACGGTACCATTCGGAAGCTTGGTCACCCGAGACGACTGTAGGCGGTAATAGTTAGGAACCCTGCGGTATCATATTAGGGGGAGAGAGACGGTAAATGTGTAGGCGAGATACATAGGAGATTGCAGGAGGCTGCGATAGGTGCACCTGGCCAAGGGGAGAAATTTCTCTCTCCCACGACCCAGAAAACCGATAATGACAACGCAATTCGAAAGATAAACAATATACAAACTGTGGAAAAATACGAAAGCGCAATCCGATGGAAAACCGCACGGCCTAGGTACACAGCGAATGGTACTACAAACATCTAACGACATCGGGTAGTTCCTCGGCTAAGAAGTCCCGCCAGTCGGAAGGGTTTTGGCCAAAAAGAGCTGCCTCTATCGTAGCGCGCGTCTATAGGCTGGGCATAAATAACCCCTTTAAACTGCACCCACGTTTTTGGGGACAAACTACTTGGAATTAGTGTGGGATCATTGCTGTAGTTCTAAAAGGGCTACATACATACTGTAGTACACCCCCCCCCCAAATATCGACAAAAAGGGGGACTCGGCTTTTCGCCGTCGGGGAAGTCCGCTCGCTCCGTCGAATCAACTCCAAATCAAAATCTTGAACGTTGGACGAGCTCTCATGACTCCCACCATCCAGCGTGTTTTTGTTTAGGTGTACCTACAGTTAGTTGTGCATGCGCATGCTAGTGCTGTAATGTGGGACGGCATATACACCCCTCACCGATTGTGTACAATCAGTTCGGCCTTGAGACCGTCGCTCTCAATGTTTCGGCCGGAAGAATCTGCCGGGTCTTCTCCCTCGTCCTGTATGACAGCAGAGGCAGTTGGCGTAGGCGGCGCGGGAAAAACAGGGGGCGAAAAGGAGCACGGGACGAAATTGGTCTGAGCGCGGCGGGGGGGGGGGGGAGGTGTGGACAATGAAAGAAGCATGATCGCACGATGGAAGAACCATGATCGCACGCCAGTAGAAAGAGGCGTGGAGGAGACAACGGTTGACGGGACCGTGTATCAGCAATACTGGTGATACTGGTCATACTGCACTGCTGCGCTAGGAGAGCACCCTTTTATTCCGAGGCTCCTGACTTCGGGAGCTTGATACCTCACATACCTCACCCGAAAACCGACTTTTGAGTAGAAAAACGAAAGTGCAACGCGACGAACAATCCCGTGGCCTACCTGGTAGGTAACAACGAATAACAATGTTGTAAATCACAAACAATATTGGGTAGGTCCTTAGTCGAGGAGCCCCACCGATCAGAAATGGTTGGGCCAACAAATGCTAACCGCTATCGTAGCACGCGTCTGCTGTTGGAATACTATTCAACAAGCAAACTGAAGAGACTTAACGACACCGTCACTACTACGTTAGCGCATTGCATAATGAGGGTGTGTGGCAAGCTCCCTTTCCCCCTGCAGCTATATACAGCACTGCGGCACGGGAGCACAGCGTAGTAACATCACAGCAGGACATCACTACCTGGTATGAGGGAACCAGAAGACACGGCTCACCGTCTTCACGAACTTCAAGGCGAACTTCTTGCCCCCGAGAGTGGGCACCGCCACCTCGAAAACGCAACCAAACCCGCCCTCCCCTAGCATTTTGCCCTGAACGAACCACCTCTTGTCGGCCGACAGGACTTGCTTCGCAAGAAACAAGTCCTTGGTATTGTTTTCGCCGCCCAATGCCCCCACTAGCGCGATGAACGCCTTGCGGAAGTCGCCCGATTCCGACTTCGCAATCTCTTCAAGGATGCTGTTTGCTGGGGGGGTATGGTTTTTAACCTGGACGAGCTGCATCGACAAGGCCCGTGTTTCCGTGCGTTCGTGCGCAAGCAAAAGCGGGGCATGCATAAGAGGCAAGAAAGTTGAACAAGGCAAGGCAAGGCCAGGCGAGGTATATGTACGAAAACCGCATCCCAACCAGCGCGAAAACCGACAGCACAGCAGAAAACCCAACGTACGTACAGCAGCGCTGATATGTGATATTTACCCCCCCCACACGATTACATACCACGACGTATCATGCGGTAATTTGGGATGCCCGCGCCGCTCTCACCTGCTTTTGCTGCACAACGGCCGAAATCTTGGCCAGCTCTTTCTTAGCTCCGTCCTTTGCGGCGCGAATAACATCTTGACGTGCCTGGATCGTTTTCCGCAAGAGAGGAAGTTGTTCGGGGCGAAACCGGGGAGGGGACCGGTGGGGGTGGGGAAGTGAGGTGAAGGTACAGCCACGGCTTGGGACCAAGACTGCCGTAGACGTCCACCTCATTCATTCTGAGGCTTCTCACTTGAGGAGCTCCGTATCTCACCCGAAACTCGAATTTGACAAACGTGGGTCTCTCCGCCTGATGCTCAATCCCATGGGCTAAAAACAGGTGTACAACTGTTGGTAATATATTACCAGGTAGGAAACGCAAAGGGGCTTCCAAATATCGATATTGGGTAGTTTCCTCAGTTGAGGAGCCGGTCACTCCCAAAATGATTGGTCCACAAGTGCTATATACCTCTAACGTAGCACGCGGCTTGGGTGTGTTTACCACGTCGTCGTCTCTTGCTGTGTCCACGAGGGGCGTTTCGTCAAAGCTGCCTGCTCTCAACACTTCTCCCGCCGCAAAAATTATCCCACGCTAAATTCCAAGTAGTTTTGTCACCAAAACGCGGGTGCACTTACTAGTTCTGAAGGGGTTAGTAGTTAGCGTAAGGTTTTTATTGCTTGTCTTCTGAACTTGAAGCGCGTTGCCTCGGAGGGCGCCAGGCGGCGATGAGGGTCGTACTCGACAACGGTTGTTTTGAGGTTTCACAAGTACAGCAGTGCAGTGGTAACCTAGGTGCTCATACTGCGGCGTAGGACTGGAGGATAACTGGTACTTGAGTGCGACAACACATGTGGGTGTTGGTGTGAATTTTAATGAACTCACACTAATTCAAGACCCTATTTGTTTTCCACCGTCGAGGAAGATGATATAGGCTCCGAGTCACATTCGCGGCCTACGAAACCACACCACGAGCGCTCTTCCGTCGAGACTAGTCATCCGAAAATATGTCTGCGTACGTCCTTCGGAGGGGAGGTCAATTACTCCACAGCAGTGCGCCATATTCAATTTCGTCACACGAACACCGGCGAGCCTACGTGCGCCATTTCGAATTTGATCGTACTAACACCAAGGGGCCTACGAGGTTCCCATGTTACCACTAAGCCGAGAGGACACGGATGTATGTACGTATGTATAATTTCTATCATCAGGTTTACTTTTCGGCTCATCTCGTAGGAAGTTTTACCCTCAGCAACCTTCTGGACAAGCTGTGGTCACATGCAACTGAGCAAGGCAACATCGTACTGGCATACATTGCCTATCACAACAAAATGCGAATTCAGTGGGTCAGCCTGATGTTATCTAACAACAACGAGGGCGTCGTAGTGGCTTGGCTTACACTGCATACCACGATGGCCTCCTTCAAACGGCGGCTGTTATCATCAGCGGTTGTCTGACGTCGATCGTAGAACCGGAGCACGTCTAGGGTAAACCTGTGACGCGTTTTTATCCTGTCACGAAGGTATCGCTTTTCCTCCAGCAGCGCGCTGACCGTCAGAGAAGATGTGTTGGTGTTACCGCTGGTGTTGGTGCTGGTGTTGGCGTTGGTGTTACTGTTGGTGTTGGCGTTGGTGTTGGTGGTAGTTGTGGCAGAACCGCCAACCCCCGCGAACTCTTCACGCCTCTCGGTGTCGGCCATTTGTTGGTGCCGCCGCTCGAGTTGTTGGAGATAGACGCGTTCTTCCTTCTCCATAGAGACTTGCTGCGCTTCCAATTCATCCGCAACCGAGGAGGGGCTCAGGCCAGCCGCCTCTACGCGGGAGGTAAGACAGTTAATTTCGGATTGGACCTTTAGTTTCGAGTCCTCCCACGAGATTACTTGGAGCGGCTGTCCATGCGGGCAAGCAGCCGGGAGGGGAGGGGTGGGTGGACGGGGTGGGGGGCTAAACCTCAGAGAGCGCTAGCTATGTACAGGGATCGGCGCGATTCATGGGTGCGTAAAACCCTGTTGACCCTGATACTAGCTAGCACTAAGGGGAGGCACCGACCAATATCCTTCATGAGGACATACAACACGCGCGATCGAAATTATCACACACAGCTTGCAAATATGTAGTTGGACGAAATCCTCGATCTCACAGCTGAAGTGTATTTTTTTTAAAACAAAAGCGCCGAGTGCGAGCAAGCCGCAGAGTTCAAATAGAGCAGGAGGTAATTTCACGCCGAACGTCCGCGACGTGCCGCGTCGATGGCGGTGGAAGCCGTGACATCGGCTAAACGACAGTCTGGACGAACGAGAGCGTGGTAGTAGGTTTTGGAGTCGTGCTTACTCGCACGCTAGAATACGCCGGGCCGCTTTTCATCAAAAGGGATGTGGCGTCGGAGGCCATCCTCCATCCTCAGAGATACGGGACATCCTCGCGGGATTCCAACGGATATGTAGGCTGTGGCGTGGAGGGGGGGTAGTAACCATCCCGGACCGACGTCCCGAGAGCTTTTGAACGGATCCCTCACCTCTCCTTTCTGGTAGCGCGCACGAACGTCGTGCATGTCTTCCGTTAATTGCCGCACATACGCGAAACGTTCTTCCTCAGCAGACTGACGCCAGAAGCAACGTGTGACGGGAACATAAAACGACGGGTGGACAACACAGCGGCAGTATTTAGCAGCATAATAATATCATTGTTATTGTGTTTGCCTTCAGACGATGTGCAGTGCATAATTCATTCTACAGTGCTGTACCCATTTTATGACCACCCGGTTTAAGACTTATCGGTAGACAAAACCACGTAAATTGGCTTGCCACGAAAAACCAAATACTTGGAATTAGAATGGGATCGTTTTTGCAGTACAGCAGTAAAATATAAGACCATGGTAGAGATAAGACCACCTAAATAAACTAGCTTGTCAGGGGGTGGTCTTAAAGTGGGACACTATTACTTTGTTTGTAAACGCAAAAGCTGACACAATGGACGGAATGCTACCACTCTCGCCCAATCCATGATTTAGCAGCAGGGAAAGGCGCCGTCCTATGTACTGGTAGTGAAATGGACGTCAGTTGTGTACTCAGAGCATGCATTGAGCGGGCGGACGCTTGATCCCCTCCCTACACGATCCCCACCATCTAGGCATATGTCCATTGTACTTGCAATTCCTTTGACATGCTTGGGGCGTTTTTAGGAGCATAAAAGTGGCATAATCGGGCTTCTTTTTAAGCGTAACGAGCATAACTATGGCAAAACATGGTACCTATTTAACGTTTTTTTTGTATGCTCCTTGTCCGTAAGAAAACATCGAAATTAAAAATTAGAGGAAACTACCGCAACACATTCCTACCTCTGCTCGTCGAATTTCATCGAGTTTTGCTAACTCACGCTCTCGCGCTTTCCGCGAGTCCATTTTTACACAAGCAAAAGTTACCACCTCGAGTTCCAAAAAATATTAAACTGCCGAGGTACATATCATAGAACGTCCTGGTACACAGCAGCCCTCAATACCCTGCATTGTGCAACCGAAAATGTGAGGTGAAGGATTTACCGCGCAGCCATATTGGCAAAAAAAATAGAGGCTGGGGGGGGGTGGCATAAAGAGCAATTACCAGGTATTATTGAACAAGTTTTTGTCCTAATTTTCCTGTTTAAAAAAAATACAAAAACGATTTTGGCCGCAGAAATTCCTGAAAGAGGAATGCAAAGCGGTCGTGATTTATTTTATTAAACTTATAAATGCACTACAGCTGTGAGATGGATGATTTCGTCGAAACTCAGTATTTCTGTTCTCCGTTTTTTTGTTGTTTTTCCTGCTTTTTTTTTACGAAAAAGTGCGGATAATCAGGGCGGGGGGGCGATAAAAATATAGTCCTTGTGTACTGATATGATAGTATGTGGGTGATGAAGTCAGGATCCACAAGAGGGGCGTCTTTCGACCGGGCTGCATATCACCTCCCCCCCCACACAGGCCACCGCAAGTTGTAATACTGTCGAAAATATCAAAATATCTGACGATAACAGCATCGGCCACACGAAGCAGTCCCTACTGCTGAGGTAGGGAGTGCGTCCGAACGGCAAAGCGCAAGGATCTTCACGACGCGCGCGCAGTATGCTCGTACGAGTAGTGATAGTTGTTCTGCCGCACGCTCTTCCTAGGCGGGTTATAATAGGGTGTTTGCGGTATACCAACTTTGGTTGGGTAGGAGTTGGGTAGGAAAACATAAAATAATAAAATAGTATTGAAACCGTCGAACTCACGTAAACATCGGTTACTACCGGCGAGCGGACGGGGGGAGTGTATTTGTACCAGGATTTTTTTTGAAGAAAATACAAAATACGACAAATCAGTATCACGCAGCTTGCAAAGATGAGTTTCGACAAAATCCGCGATCTCACAGCTCAAGTGTTTTTTGTTTTTGTTTTTTTTGTTTCGCAAAAATCATACACCAAGTAACGTGTCTGAAACAACTGGGGAAGCCATCTATGAATCATCAACCATCCATCAATAAATCAGTCAATCACCTCGCAGTTCAGGAGCTTTTGAAAGGCAGCCGTGGTGCACTTAGTCGCGATGCCCAGCCGGTCAACCGCTCCGGCTATGCATTCACTCGCGGTGCGCTCACGATCCCTCAACTCCTTGCGGAGACGCACGACTTTTTGCGTCAGTTTGTCGAAGTTAACATCACCCTGCGCGAGATCATAGTGGGACAAAATGACGGAACGAGAACAAGAGTTCCAGTTTGGTCTGCGATAACGACCCCAAATCGTCCCGAGATAACTGACAGTAGACCACCCTATGGGAGCCAGAAACAAGTCGTAAAGCCTCCTAAGACTTTCATTAGAATAGATCTTCCTGGGGTCGGGATGTTGATTGCTCGCGATTTTCCTCCTGACTTTAATAGTGAGTTATTTTCTTCCCGGAAAAAAACTACGAGTACTTCCTGGAAATTTCTGTCCTAAGTCGTTGCCAGGACTACTACAGAATACGTGCCCAAGGCCGCGAATTCGAGCACGGTCGCAAGCATGCATATGATGTACATCATGAATAGAGATAAATTTGCGGCTGGCAATGAGTGATTTGGTAAAAAAGTTCTTTTGTGGGTGGGTTCGAACTCCGTGCGGCGCACGCTAAATCAAGCAAACGGTTAATAAAAACGTACCTGGTACATGTGTATAGATGGCCGTTGCTGGCACGCGTACATGGACTAAGCTATGAACTCGTTTGGGCTGGTCGGTGTTACTTGCCGGGTTACTTGCGCGGTGGCCAAATATATTTATTTAGTTTTCAAGAGTTTTTTGTGTTTCCCCCTTTTCAGCTTGCGGCACCCCCGGGATTTCAGCCCAACCAAAGGGGAAGCTTGTACCATTGTCATGAAAAACGTGCAATGTGATGCCGCTGCCTAGAAAGGAAAGTGTTGATTGACATCAAGAAGATAAGATGGATGATATCCTGATGCAGAAGATTGGCATGTTCGATTTGCTGAACTCTTGTTTTAGCTGTTTTAGGGAGAAACCGGCTGTTTTTGTTTTTGCGATTCCCTGTGAGTTCACCTTCAAGGTGACGCTTAACCCCCTTAGAATTGCTCCCACATTTTTGGGGGAATGTTCGGGACACCCACGTTGGTGCGGACTTATGAGCACCAACGATATAAACAATACCCATCGCCTGATCACACCCGGACCTGGTCCCACCTTGACCTGGTCCCACCTGGACCTGATCCCACCCGGGGGTGCAGAAATAGCGCGAAGCGCGAACCGTCATCACACGTGCTAGTCGGGTTGTTGGTCCATGTATTGGTTATTGTGTTGGTCCGTGTCTATCTTAAACTATGTGTGTTGGTGCACGTAAGCTCGCACCAACGTGGGTGTCCCGAACACCGCTGACATTATTGGGGACAAAGCACTTTGAATTTAGTGTGGGATCGTTTTCGCAGTGGTAATTTTTTTGTTATGGTATCCCCTCTCCCTCGTTGCGGCGTTATGTTCTATAGCAAGTGTCCCCTCATTCCCTGGCAGGCGTTATCGCCTGCCTGGATGAGATCTCCCGCCCCCTTCTAGACAAAAGGCATCAGGCGGGCAGCACGAAACAAATACAAGAAATCCAACATCCAAAGCAACCCTCGTGTGAGTGACCAGTGCAGAGCCAAAGGCACCCCTGCATAGCAGTAGTCGGTCCTTACTGTAGGACCATACCGCCATATACCTTCACATTTTATCGTCCCATATAACGACTATTTTGTCGACTATTAATACTACGAGTACGTTTGTCTGTCTATCTGTCAGTATCAAGGCGGCTGTTTCCCGAGAAAACTGCACGAGTTGGGTATCAGTTTTTGGGTTCGAGCCGCCAAAAAAATACGCACACCTCCTTTAACTTCTTTACCAAGAAAAACTCCCGTGGAGCAGACCGCACCGTATAAAACAACACCACCACCCACATTTCGGGAGGACCCTACTTTGAAATAAAGTCCCTGGTACCTGGCTGTGTTTATCACCACAGACCACAGGGGTAGCACGTTTTGACTCGTTTGTTCCTGACTAACGGGGCTCCTCAACCAAGGAACTACCGGTAACCAATATCGTTAGAGCAGTCTTTGTGTTTTCGAATATCTTTCGATAAATAATTCCTACGGATGCCATGGGATTGTTCGTCAGGGTACACTTTCATTTTATTATGTAAAAAATCAGTGTTGGGTGAGGTACAACAGAGCTCCTCAGGTGAGGGGCCTCAGAAAATGTTTGCTGAGCCTCTACCATAGCATGCGTCGTCCCTGGTACTAATACTAATACTAATACTAGTCTTTTCGCTTGGCTTGGGATGGGTTGGGTTGGGTTGGGTTGGGTTGGGTTGGGTTGGGTTGGGTTGGGTTGGGTTGGGTTGGGTTGGGTTG
>JAYJMJ010132908.1:0-17799 GCA_036873875.1 Laminaria ephemera | reverse complement strand
CCAAAGCTTTGAAAAGTGATGTACTGTCTGCTGTGGTGGGCCCAAAGAGTCCGGGCTCTTTTGACATGGTCGTAGTTTTTTTTTTTTTTGCGGTTTCCGAGTGGGTGCTATTGCTAAGAGGGTTAGGCAGTGCCTACGCCATTGAGGCGAGTAGTGTCTACCCGTAAATACAACATTAAGGATGCAGTGTCTTTCACTTTAAGGTGAGTACTGTCTACAACATTTTTGGATGCAGTCTCACCAGCATCAAGGTGACACACCTTAAGTATGCGGCGTGGGTAAAGTCACACCCGTGTTTCAATTACCTGTTTGATGACCTGCTGCACGCGTATGATACCGCCTCGAACGCGGTATTAATCCCTTTCGTACTGCACCCACGTTTTTTGGGGACAAACTTATTGTATTTTTAGTATGGGACAAGGACGGCAGTAGTAAAGACGTTAAGGGACCTTAGGACAGCTTCACGGGCCATCGTTTTGTATCAGGCGCATGATCGCCCCCACCCGCTCTTCCGTGCATTGAGTTCGTGCGCACCACGTCAAAGATCCAATACGCATGCTAAACTGCTTCAATCGTGCCCCCGTGACATGTTTTAGGACGGGGACGAGTCGTCGGAATCTCGGTGGTCTTGCTCGCCTAGCGTGGACCAGCTGTTCGGTGAACCCTGCACAGCGCAGTTCAGACTGGGCACTCATAAATACCTCAGGCAGATACAGCTTGGTGAGTACTGAGCACCCCGTTTCTTCGGCCATGCAACAATGCCGTGGTAATAGTTTGAAGTCTGCACCGCCCACCTTAGGGCGGGTACTCCTAAATATCTTATTTATAGGCAGATCCAGCTTCGTGAGCACCTGGTTAATTCGGTCGTGCGACAGTGTCGTGGTATGATAGGTAATCGAACCCTGCACAGGACAGTTCAGGCTGGACACCCGTTTTCCAGGCAGATCCAGCTTGGTGAGCACGGGCCTCGTTTGTTCGGTGGGGGAACATTATCGTATTCGAGGTCGGCACCACCCTATTCCCTATTCAGGCTGGGTACCCATAAGTATCTCAGGCAGGTACAGCTTGGTGAGCACCTCGTTGACTTGGTCATACTATAGTACCGTGACAATATCATGATAGGTGATCGAAGTTTGCAGCACCAAGTTCACACTGAGCACCCATAAATAGCTCAGGCAGATCCAACTTGGTGAGCACCTCGTTAATTCCGCCATCCGACAATATCGTGGTACAAGGTATTCGAAGTCTGAACGGGCCACACCAGACTGGGTACCAGTAGATATCTCAGGCAGATCCAGCTTGGTACAAGCACCGCCATGCGATAATATCGTTGTAGGTATTCGAAGTCTGCACCGGATAGCTTAGTGTGGGTACCCATTCATACCTCAGGCAGATCCAGCTTGATGGGCACCTCGTTAAGTCGGTCACACAACAATAGCACCAGCGGGAGTCACCGGCCTACGCCCTTCAAGAACCCATATGTGCCTCAAGGCAGATCCGGCTTGGTGAGCACCTCGTGCTTTCCGCCATGAAACATTGAACGGGAGCTGAACCGATCGGTCTTTGGCGAGACATCACTATACAATGTTATCGCTCCCACGAGGTCGCGCTATCCTTTGATACGCGCAGTTTCAGTCGATCTTGTAGACCTTACCACTCGTACGTTAGCTGTGCTAACCCCCCCCAGCGTCCCTAGCTGCCTACATACTCAGTTGCCGTTTGCGTTTGCAACTGGCTTTCGGATGGTCGTATTTCCATAGTATTTCTACGATAGGGTAAGCAGTTTTGCCGAAAACGTTTCTGAGCGACGAGGCTCCTCGGCCGAGGAAGCTGCCCAACAACGTTGGAATGTCTTGTGTTTTACGTTCTATACCTAGGCCTTTGAAGTACTCATCGGGGTGCGCTTTCATTTTTCTCGAAGTCAGTGGATGGGTGAGGTGGAGAGCTCCTCGTTCAGAAACAATACGTGAAACCTCTATCGTATTGTTAGTAGCACGCGTCAAACATCGACGCATTATGGTGATTGTGCTTTTCTCTGTTTCATCGTCTGTGACCACATAGCTTGCTTCTCTCTAGATTGAAGGACCAGGACGGACACTGGGTGTGCTGATATGTCGTTGGGTATATGCACGGAACGGTTGTTGATGTGAAGACAACACGCACACAATCGAACCCTTTGCCAAAATCTCCATCACCCGCTTTGTATGTTCCGTGTTCGCGACAGCATTCCACAAGGGAGATGAACGCCACAACGAGTTCAGCATACACGTGCAGGCAGAAGGCGGTTGGATGGTGAGCAAAGCAACCTTGGAAACAGCGGTGCACCATACCATTTTGGACGGAAACATACGGACCGTTGGGATGAAATAGGAATACCTAAACGGCCCTTATTCCTTTCCGTCCAGATTGGTACACGACATTATTAAGGTTGTTTGTGAACGTCGTTTTTTGAGAGCGCTAAGCGGTGTCCGTCCTGGCGCGGATATTTACTCCTCGGCAATCGAGACAATGCGGCCATGAATTTTTTAAGAGTACAGCTTTGTACCTACTACAACTCGTGGAGCCTTACCTTCACACACACCAGCACCCCTGACCCCTGCCCCTACACGCCTTCAAACAGATTGTCGTCCCGTCCGCGATTTCTTCTGGGGACACGACGGACTTTCAGACCTGGGATATTTCAGCCTGGACAAACACCATCCAGCTAAAGCCTAAATTCGGCAGCGTTTCGGAGTGGATCAGCATTAAGGAGGTGACGTGTATCGTGTCCTAACTAGTCCAAGTTTCCACTCTGTCTATAAATGTAAGGCTAATTTTGTGGCCCAATTTCGGCAGTGTATTGGAATGGATCATCAGGATAAACGAAGTAATGTGTGTACGCTGTTCTATCCGAACACGTACGGAATGTTTGGGTGTAAATATTGATACCAAAATGGTCCTTGCATACCACCTGTCTGGGCATGAATGAACAGTTTGGGTAATATTTTCACACCTAAACGGTCCTTACATGCCCTTACACGTCCTTGCATTACTTTACATATCTTTGCACGACCGACCTTTCACGACCTTTAATTACTTTACACATAACGTTGCCTTACCCCACGTGACCTTACGTGACCTTGCATGACCTTACATGACCATGCACGCCCCTTGCACATAACCTTAAACTTTACAAACCCTTACTCGAACGTCTTATCACCCGTACATGACCTTACAGTACCTTACTTAACTTTACACGACTTTTCATGACCCTAAAAACGATCTTAAGTGACCTTAAGGTACACGACCTTTCATGACCTAGCATCTTAGCACTAGGACGACATAGGACCCACGAAATGGGCCTAAATATATGTGGTACTACTTGGTTTTAAAGGCATGCTCTTTGAGCGGACTTTGAATGCCCCGTTTACCACGTCAAAGCTTTGAAAAATGATGTACTGCCTGCTGTGGTCGGCCCAAAGAGTCCGGGCTCTTTTGACATGGTCGCAATTGGTTATTTTTTTTGCGGTTTCCGAGTGGGTGCTAAGAGGGTTAAATGACCTTGCATAACTTTACATGGCCGTGCATGACCTTAAAAAACCTTACACGACCTTACATCACCATGCATAGTGGTATTGGGTTGTTTGAGTATAGCAGTACCGGTAATACTCAAGCGCCCTTTACCCTTAGACGGCCTCACACGACCTTACACCACCCCTACACGACCCTTACATGTCCTTACATGACTCTTGCATGGGTCTTACCCGGACCGTACAGGACCTTGCAGGACCTTACATGAAAAATATGACCTTACATGTCCTTATCCAACCGTAAATGACGTTATTACACGATCTTGCATGGCATTACATGACTCTGCATGGCCCAACCTGGCCTTACATCACCTTACTTGACCTTGCATGACTTAGGCATGACGCTACATGACGGTACATTCCCTTAAATGACCTTAAGCGACTTTAAATGACTTTAGAGATGACCTTGCATTAAGGCCCATACAAACGGGGAAAACAAAAACTAAAAACAAAGCTAAAAACCGAACAGACTTCGCTTTTTTTGGGGGGGGAGAGGAGGGTGTCCAAACGCAGCAAACGCATAGAGCACAAAAGCTAAAATAAAAAACCAAAACAAGTCAACGTTTGAGGTGGGGCGCCAGTACTGATGCACCATCCAACTGCGGTAGAGGCGACGCCCAGCCCTGAAAAAAGAGGGGAGTGTGCCCACACAACTAGCCGACCATACCCTGCTGCTGCAAGGACACCGGTATCCTGAAGCGCGAGATAAGGGCTGGAAAAAGTACAGGCACTGGCCAAACAGCATCATCATTTGCTACAACACACTATTCTTGGTTGTACAGCAGCACTCAATTCGACCAGGGATGGCGCCACCGGCCAGATGTTTGGCTGCGGTGATGGAAGCTGCTTTGACTGGCACCAGCGGCATGTTGTCCATGTATTATCTGCTCTCTGTCTTCTGTGTGTCATGTCTACGGCGCGTTGGTAGTTGCAGTTGTCGGCGTGGTGTGGGTCCTCGCTCGGGCGCGGGTCATCGTTTTAGGGCTATTTTTACTTTGAGGTTTAACTTTCTCGATAATTTTAATCCTCAAAACGGTTAAAATTATCGAGAAACCAAAACAGCAAACAAAAATACTTCGTCGGGCTCTTGGGGACTCGGTGTGGATATTTCGATATTTCGATGTTTCGATATTTGGCCAATCGGAAGGAGTGAATCTTCCTATCTCAGCTTCGATTCTGTTTTTAGGTTTTGTTTTTAGGTTCAGAAAGCTCCTTTTGTACGGGCCCTTACCAGGCATTACCGGACAGAGATAAGTCAGGTGCTCGATCTCGCGCCTCTGACAATACACCCATTACATCTCCCCCCCCCCCCCCGTGACGCCCCGGCATTATTTCCAGATGGTTCTCCTGGAAAAGGCCCAGGGGTCACGCTCAACTCCCGTGCTCGGCTACTACAACTCGGAAACCGGATTCAGCTTTGTGAGTTTCGGACCCGTCCCATGTGGCAAGGCAAATCGAAGTGTACCAGGTAGTTGTCTCAGTTCCAACGGGGACCAAGGTGGACAGGAGTATTGACAAACGAACCCGATCAATGCAGTGGTTACGCTTCTTGTTTTCTGACGTGCGACAGCTTGTTGTTTACGTGTTGCGGTTTTCTTTTCTTGAGGGGGGGGGGGTGGGATAACCGCGAAACGCTTGGAATGTACAAAAACAAGCCGAGCTGTGTGCATGTAAACGGTCGCCCATATGCATCCGGTACAGCTTTCCGATGCCGGTGTCCCCCCTTGGATTATTGCGTCGAGGAGTCGGCCCGTTTGAGGCTTCAGAGGGGAAACATGTCGACAATGTACGAGGATAGCAGCATCGACTAGATAATGCAACCCGAGGCTCCAGGGTAAGTTGTTTGTCCACACTGGGATGTACGAACGCGCGCAGCACTGTGATTCTTTGTACCCTTGCCCGCTCTTCTTGGTCGCTTAAGACCAAGGCTGGTTCCAACGCCTTAGAGCGAACCACTCGTCGCGCGAGCGGAGTTTTGTGCTTTGCGGTTTCGCGGCACACACCAGAACTGTGTGGTTTTGGTCTGCACCAACAAAATAATTGTTGAAGCCCATTTTTGACCGAGGTACATAGCCCCTCTCGCGAGTGGCCTCAACTCGGCAGTGAAAATGATAGTATAATATGTTATAGCATAACATCCCCCCCGTAGACTGGGTGTTTATTCGATCGCACTCGTCAACGCGCTCTACGATAGACGTAGCACGTTTTATCTATTTTGTTTTCTGAATGAGGGGGCTTCTTAACCCAAAATCGTCAGAATATCATTCATGTTTTGCAATATGTTTTTTTTGTATGCCTAGGTCATGGGGTTTGTTTCGTCGCTATACATGTTTTTTGAAAGGGTTTACGCCTACCTTTTGGGGGCACAAGCATACGAACGGCACAGCCTTGCCTTCGGAGCGACGGAACAGTGGGTATCGCATAGAGGTTCTATACCATACAAGTCTTCATAGAAGCACTACCAATAGCTCAAAGGGTGAGCTTCAACTGCGGATAATAAAATGTTGTTGGAGTGGTGCTCTTGACGCGTGCTACGATAGAGGCAGCACTTTTTTTGTCTGAAAACGTTTTCTGAATGACGGGGCTCCTTAACCCAAAATCAATCGGAATTTCATTATTTTTTCGCAATTTTGTTCGTTTTATGCCTAGGCCATGGGATAGTTCATCGGGTAGCGCTTTTGTTTTTCCCCCAAATCAGTTTTTGGAAGAGGTACAGAGGTCCTCACGTGAGGAGCCTCAGAAAAAAAATGGTGCACCGATACCGTATCGTGCGTCTCCTCACATGCCTGGTGCCACGGTAGAAACAACACCCCTCTCTCTCTAGCATGCGTGCTTTTGCTGAGAGATGTGCGCTACGAGAGGGGGCTTCGTCCAAAGTTTTCTGAGGCTCCTCACTTGAGGAGGTCCGTACCAAGCCCAGAACATACCTGTGACAAAACTTGAAAGTGCAACCCGACGATCAATCCCATCGCCTAGGGATGCAACTATTACGGGGGACCATAGTAATCTAGTAATGAGGACCAAATATGGTTAGTAAAAAAAGTAGAATATATAGATTTTTGTGTATATCGTGGGTCCTGACTACTATGGTCCTCAGTAATAATGATGTTGTAAACATTCAACGACATCGGGTAGTCCCTCGGTTGTAGAGCGCCGTCAGGCAGAAATGCTGTGCCCGAAGCGTGTGCTACAGTACCCCTCACGCTTGCTACGGCAGAGGTACGCCTTTTTTTTTCTGAGGCTCCACACTTGAGGAGGCTCTGTCCCTCATCCAACAACGGATTTTTGGAGAAAAACAAAAAAAGTTCTACCCGATGAACAATCTCATGGTATAGGTATACAACGCAACAGTTTTTTGCAAAACAAGAACGAAATTCCGACGAGTTTGGGTTAAGGAGCCCCGTCATGTCATTCAGAAAACGTTTTTAGTTCAAAAAAGTGCTACCTCTATCGTAACACGCGTCCCCTATCGTACGACGCATCGATACGCGTCCGCTCCTGTTGCCCTCCCGCCCTTGCCCTTCCTCCCTTACCCCTGTTGCTCTATTCTGCCGCTGTTGCATCGTCTTCGATCTCGCCTTTCTGTCATAGGACATACTGCCCATTTCGGACCTCAAGACCAAGTTCAGCTTCGACCTCGAAAACGTGAGTTTCCCTAGGTAGACCTAACAATCTGGCCGCGGGGATCTTTGAGGGTAGTTTTTACTCCCTCTCATTGGCCGAGGATCACTTGACGGTCCGCAGATCGGATAAAAAAAATCGAAAAGCGGCGTTGCCGCGTTTCTCGCCCGTTTCTGACCAGGTTTGGGTTCGGGTTTGGGTCAGGGTTAGGGTTAGGGTTAGGGATTGGGCTAGATCTACGCCCTTGCCTTGATCCCGCCAGGAAGTGCTTCCTAGGTCGAAAACGCGAACAGCCTACATACCGCCCAAACGATCCGCGCTTCAAGCTCGTTTCCATTTCATATTTTGATCTTGGATCTTTGATCTTTTATATATTCGAAGAAGCCTTTCGACAACCCCATGCACATGGACGGGTGCCACGATACGAGTCCGAAAAGGGGAAAATAAAGGAATGGGGTATTGTAGGATGCATGCATGCGCTCTGACCTCTTTCTGTTGAAGCAAACGCCTCCCCGTCTTCAGACGCTTGCTACGGCAAGGACGCACCGTTGTGTGCCGAGGCTCCCAGTTGAAGAGCCTTTACAACCTCACCCAGACACTTGACTTTCAGAAAAATTGTATGCCTACACCGATGCAAAGTCCCAATTGCCTAGGTATACATCGAACAATATTGTTCAGCACAACTGGGATTTGGACGATATTGGGAATACAGTCCCTCAGCTGAGGAGCCCCGTCCGTCATGAACAATTGGTCAAAACGTGCTATTATATCCCTTTTACAGCAGATTTCTTCACCTGTGACCAAGGGTATATTTAGGGCCAACTTTATCAGACCGACTCAGAGCCACTCGCGCGAGGGGCTACCTCATTTTTATCCCTGCTTCTTGGCTTTGCAATTTGCACCGCCATGGAATTGAAAGCGTTTGTTACGCTGCGCCGTCTAAACAATTGACGTCCGATGTTGCAAGAGGTACAGAGCCAATGACGTGAGGGGTCTACACTCGGTAGTGAAGTGGGGGGTATCCTCACCTCTGTTATAGCCTTGATCCAGTCTCATGGATCCCGCCTTATTTCTGCAACGTTGCCAGGTGGGCAGCGTAGGCCGGATCAACGTAGGTGATCGCGGTCAGACTGCCCGCATTTGGGCGGTGAAGATGAAGTTTCCGCCGAACAAGTCGTTTACCTTCGAAGTCCGCTACGAGGTCGACGACGACACAGAACTTTCCACGGTGAGTGGATAGTCCCTGGGACGCGTGCTACGATAGAGGTAGCCTTTTTGGCCGAAACGTTTTATGAATGATGGGGCTACTTCACCCGAAATCGTCGGAATCTCAAGCCTTTTTTTTGGAAATGTGCTTTTTTTGTATACCTACAGGCCATGGGATTGTTCATCTTGGGAGCACTTTTAATTTTCTTCGAATCAGTTTTTTGGGTGAGGCATAGAGCTCCGCAGGTGAGGAGCTCAGGAAAACAAATGGTGCACCTCTACCGTAGGGTGTGTCCAGGACTATTATATTATACTACAGTAAGTACGCGTCTTAATCTAATGCGCGGCGTTGCTATTTATAGATGGCTCGCTTGCAGAGTATCGCTGGCCTTATCCTTGTCTATTGTGCGCCCTTGCTAGATGGTCTATCCTTGTCTATTGCGCCTCATTGCTAGATGGCTCGCTAAAACAATTGACACTTGGTCTATCCTTACCTAACGCGCGACTTTTGCTAGACGGCTCCCTTACACAATGCCACTGGGTAGTTTGGAGCTTCGAACGCCTCTAAAGTTGCATGTAGCAAGGGTAGACCACTGAAGTTTAACTTTCTACGGTGATCACGTAGTCCCTGCTTGACTGATCCTTGTCTAATGCGCAGCCTTGTTAGGTGGTTGCATATCGCTACCCACTAGCCTACTCACTCACGCGGTCAGAGCCAAAGCGTAGACCTCGTTATAGTACGAGAGCAGAACGTGGGAGAGTGGACCTCGATGCCCCACCTCTCAAAGTCGACAATCCTTCATAACGCCTAGGAAGGCGTATGTCATCCTAGAGGATGCGTGCTGCGACAGAGGTAGCTCTTTTTAGCGTTTTTGTTTCTGAATGACGTGAATGACGGGGTTCCTTAACCCAAAATCGTCGGGGTGTCATTTTTGCTTTGCAACCTGATTTTTTTGTATACCTAGGCCATGGGCTTGTCCATCGGGTTGCACTTTTAGTTCACACAAAATCAGTTTGTGGGTCAAGTACAGAAAAAAGCTTTTAAGTGAGGAGACTCAGAAAAAAGCTGGTGCACCTCTATAGTAGCATGTGTCCTCTACAAAATGTAGCCATCATTGGTAGTAGAGCAAAACAAACAGGCTCGGTTACATTGCGCTACCGGATTGTTTGGAGGTTTGGTTGCCTCTAAGCACCCTGTAAGCACCGCCTACGTAACAAGGGCAAGAGAAGACCAGGACCTTGCGATGTTGGAAACTAATGAACGTCTCGAATTTAGATGACTCAATCATGTACGTGGTCTCCATCCGACGAAATGGCGCTTCTAAGTCGCGTAATCAAAATCCTGCGGTGTTGCTATTAGAGGAGGGTTAGGAAATTTACGGCAAGCATGCATACATATGTGGCGCGCCGGATAAATATCATGGTGCCTGAACCGTCGATACCTGCATGCTGCATACCATGCGAGTGCTTGGGTAGTGTCTTCGCGCCGAAATCAATGGACTCGACATTTCAGCTTGGGTCGACCGGACTTTTACGTATGTATATATAGTAGCGATTAATACGAACGTTCACTCTCAATGTCACTAGGATTCTTGTCCCGCTTCCCTGTTGTACTTCAGCGTTTGGCCATTTGCGAACTTCCGGCGTCTTCACTCCTACGCTGTCCTGTTCCTCATCGTCGTTTTGTGTTCCAGCGTTTCACCAGTGCCGGGGGTAGCCGAAGGTGGGAGAAGTTCGTGCTACCAGAACGCGTGATACTCGAAGAGGTGGAGATCGTGGCTGTCGAAGGCCCTGACAAGGAAGACTACCCAACCCTACGCGTCAGCGACCTCCAACTGCTAGGCAAGCCCTACACTCCGGGATCTACGTGGGTGAGTGAGTAGTAGCGCTTTCCCAGCCCAAGGCATCGCCTCGAGTCCAAGTTGAAGATTGCCATCAACCGCCTCAATCTTGAAACTTCTTCACTTGTACCGCGGGAGTGACGGAGTCATGAACACCACGATAGCATCAATTAAAGTGTTTGAACGAGGAGGTTTACCCTTTAGGTTTGCCCGAAACCCGAGTATGAGAAACGTTGTAGACGTTACCCGATGGCCGTTCCCAATGCCTATTGGCATGCCACAGATACAATCATACCACTACACTACGTGGACCCCAGAGTTGTTTGGACGGACTAGAAGGTGTTGTAGACTCCAATTGAGGATTGGAGCCGTAGCCCAGACTACATCGATGGTGGCAAAGGAGACCGATTTGAGATCATGCAGGCCATTTGCAATGAGTGCAGCCTTTACCACCTGCAGAAAGGTGCATCCCCCCGATTGCTGTCATGGACCGAAGACATATGATGTCGACTAAATTCGAGAATTGGAACCGTATACCAGACTACATCGAAGACGGTAAAGGAGACCAAGAGGAGGTCATGGAGGCCATTTGCGAAAACTGCGGTCTTTACCACCTATATACAAGTGTATTCCTACGATTTGTTTTGACGGACTTTAGTTAAGGATTCGAACCGTGTACCGGATTGCATCGACGACGGCAACGGGGGGCTATTTGACATCGTGCTGGCCATTTGCAATGGATAAGGCGTCTGCTCCCGATTTGTTTGACGAACCCAATTATAGGTGGTGTCGACTGCCATTAGGCAATGGAAGCTTTTGACGGACTATATACATCGACGCTCGATTTGTTCTGACGGATCTTAAAAGGTGGTATCGACTACCATCAAGGATTGGAGCCGTGTACCGGACCATATTGGCCATCCAATTGTTCTGACGTTTTCAATAATTGATGTGTGTTGACTACCATTGAGCAATGGAACCTTTTGACATTGATGCTCGATTTGTTGGGATGGACTTAACAAAGGTGGTGACGACTACAATCGAGGATTGGGGCCGCGTGCCGGACTATATCGGCGACGGCAACGGGGACCAGTATGAGATCATGGAGGCCATTTGCAACGGGATTGGAGAAGGCTTTGACGGAACGGACTGCGACGGTGTTGCCACAGGAAACGATGCGGTGAGGAAGAGTGGATAGACATATCATGGCCCACGTCCGTCCCGCGCACTGACACTACAGTCCAGGTGGCTCGTAAAGTACTCTTAGTGAGGCATGGCTTAGATCCGCCACGGATACTGGCAATATGACTCGAGTCTCTCATGGAGAGCTGGTAGGATATCGGCCGTCGCGGAAAGCCTCGCTGGATTTGTAAAGCGCGAGCAGCTTGTGCTGAGTTGAACACGAACGTACGTCTTCGCCGATATGGACTTTCGTTCGTCCACAAAAGCGTTACAATGGTAGACTAGTCAGTGGCGACGCAGCTAAGCGTAAATGCCGTACAGCTCTTGGCCTTCGGCGACTGTGTGCAAAGCTTAGGCAACAGAGTCAAGAGCTTAGGCAATCTGGTCAAGCGCTTAGGCAACTGGGTGGATGGAGAGTGTGGTTTGCTGTAGGGTCCGTAGCTCATGTAAAGCATAGGCAACCGGGTCGAGAGCTTAGGTAACTTAGCCAAGAGCTCAGGCAACCGAGTCAGTGGGTGTGTGGCTCCCGACGGGGTCGATGATAACTTCTCGAGCGATAGTAGCAAATTCAGGGACCTACAAATGCGTGCTTGATGTTTCCACGTCGTCGACAACACAGCCCTTGGGGACTCGCCAACAGTGCGATAAATATGCTCCTCTTCCACTGTGCGCTTTTCGTTTCAGGCGCCAGAGGTGAATCTGATGATGAGCCATCGCTATTTAGACACCCCCATGCACCTCAAGAGCGCGATTCACCTCAGCAGCATATGGCATTAACTAGCCTACACTGCGAGCAACCCCCCCCCTCCCCTCTCACCATGCCTTGATATTTCAGGCTCCGGAAGTGAATTTGATAATGGGCGACTACTATTTGGACGGCCCTGTGTTCCTGAAGAGCGGCATTAACCTGAATGGCATTTGGAGCGAGGATGACTCCCCCTACGAGACGGACTTCATCATGCACGGGAGCGCTACCGGCGCAGACGGCGTCATCAACGCCGACGGTGTTAGCGGCGCCATGGTGAGACTATATATCACACGTACACGTATTTAGGGTGAGATTAACTCTTACACATACTGCAGTAGGTGCATATGATATGTCTATATTACATATGTTCACATAATTGAGTATCTTTGCATATTTGTATTCGTATACATATACATACATGTATGAGCGAGGATTACTCCCCCTATGAGACGGATTTCAGCATGCACGGAAGCGCTGCCGGTGCAGACGGCGTCATCAACGCCGACGGTGTTAACGGTGCCATGGTGAGATTTCGCACGTACATCGGGTCAGGCTACCCCTAGGTATATGTGCATATACTTTGGAGTACATAATTTATGTCAATTCATTTCATACCAGGTGTACTTCAGTTTTTCATATATACATATTCGTACATATATGTATGAGTGAGGATGACTTCCGCTACGAGACGGATTTCATCATTCGCGGAAGCGCTATACCGGTGCAGACGGAGTCATCAATGCCGACAGTGTTTCCGGCGCCTTGGTGGGTATCCGTAACCTTAGCCTACCCCGAGCCCTGTATAGACGCGTGCTAACCACGTAAAACAATTTCCACCTCGACGGATTCGATTTAGTAGTACCGATCATACCGCGGCGCGCTTCTTGTATCTGATTGCACCTGACAAAGCGAATTGTGTAGAACACCGAAAGGCTTGTGTAGTGTCGATGCTTTGGACTAAACCGTGCGCTTGATGACACGGCATCGAATGGGGATCTGATCTGTCCTCCATGTGAAACATTTATCAAGTGTTGATGATACGGACTAAACCGTGCGTTTGACGACACGGCATCGAATGGGGATCTGATCTGTCCAAGACGTGGAATCTTTTTGTACATAATAGATGCTTTGGACCAAATTGTGAGTGGGACGACGTGACATCGAATGGGGAGCTGATCTCTCCTACATGTGAAACAGTTATCAGGTATCGATGCTCCGGGCTAAACCGTGCGCTCGATGACACGACATCGAATGGAGATCTGATCTGTCCTACAGCACGTATGTAACATTTATCACAAATACCCATGGTTCGGACTAAACCGTGCGTGTGATGATGTGGCATCGAATGGGGAGGATCTGATCTGTCCCAGACGTGGAATATTTTTGTACAGTATCGATGCTTCCAATTAAACCGTGCGTTTCATGATATACGCACAGACTAGTGTAATATATCTATCTGCCCCAAAAGGCCTCGTAGATGTGGTGAATGGCGATCTGATCTGTCAGGCATGTATGTCAAATTTTTGTTGTGTGTAGTATCGATGCTTTGGACTAATTTGTGCGTTTGGTGACATGGCGTCGACAGATGGACAATATAAACGTGAAGGCCAACCTGGAGACTGCAGGCCCTGCTGGTACGGTGGGAAACGTCTGTCTCGACGTAAAAAACTCTCAGGTAAGCTTACATCTCAAGTTGTTTGCGCTTGCGATTTTTGACAAAAGGTTTCACGCAGTGAACAGATCATGATCTAGATGATCTAGATCATACCTTTGGTATATCTGTCGTCGTGCTATGTTGTGCAGGATTTGTCCATAGATAATACATATCCAACCCTGGAAACTGCGCTAGATCGTGCAGATCAGCCTGCTTTCGCCGGGCAATACGATCTCGTACAGGCTACGCAGGTCATGTAGCCCAGGGATATATCTGCCCTGAAATACAGAACATGAACTGGGATCTGACATGTCTGATGTGTGAAGTGTTTGGTTCGTTTCCTACGTTGTCGGGATGTTATGATATACTACATGTGTCGACAACTATACTTGCTCTGGGTGCATCTACACGCACGACCAAGTTGAAATGGACACTCAGGCACAGGTGGATGTGTAGTGAGCTTAGGCTAATACGTTTACCCGTTCACTGGGAGACTTTTAGAACAGAATTGTATGGATGCGGCTGTGCGCTTGGATCTTAGGCCACATGAGTTTAAGACGATCCTCAGTACCATACATACCAGTAGCATATGACTGTCATCCGCCTTTCTTTGACTGTTGTGCCCATGGCTCTCCCGCTCTGGTTACAGCATGGTTGCGTCATTGCTTGTTGTGTCAGGATATCACCATCGATCTGGTTGCCCGGACCAATTATGCCATGGCATGGATGTCGTTGCGCCGTTAGGATCTTGGGCCACACTGGTTAAAGACGATTTTCAGGACGATACATATTACTGTCATCCGCCTGTCTGTGATCACTGTGCCCATCGCTCTCCCCGTTCGGATACATGGCGTGAGGACATCACCATCGATCTGGTTGCCTATACCAATTGCCGCATGGGTTAGAGAAGATGATCAGGACAAAAGCTATTGCTGCTGTCGTCCGTCTTTCTGTGACTGCTGTCTGCTTTGTTCTCTCGTTTTGATATCACCATTGCATCACTGTTGTGTCAGGACACCACCATCGATCTGGTTGCTTGAACCAATGGGCCAAGGGTTAAAGACGATTGTCAGGACGCTAACTTTTTTCTGCTGTCGTCCGCCTTTATGTGACTGTTGTCGGCTTTGTTCTGTCGCTATGGTTTCTTTAATATGCCAGGATATCACCATCGATGAAGTTGCCTGGAATGGTTGCCCCATGGCTAGCGCACGCTTCGTCGACACCGAAGGCGTCATGTGAGTAATGGTAATACATAACACGACCCCCCATTAGAACAACATACAGGCGTACGATTTGAATTGCTTGTATGTAAGCTAGTATTTTATTTTATAATATGACGAGCACCATTGCGATGCAGGCGTGCGATCTGCTTCAGTTATACCTGGTACATGCTATATATGTGCTTTATTTTGTTTGACAAAAATTGATCTGGTTGCCTGGACAAAACCTACCCCATGGCTTTGCACACGCTTCGTCGACACTGATGGCCTCAAGTGAGGACCACAAAACGAGCCTTATTGAGTTGCTGCCAACGTCGTGTACACAAAACGAGTTGGCACATACGAAGCATTGTTTTGTTTTTCGACTCATCGAAAAGCACGGTATATACGAAGTAGTAGATGACCGGCTATACACGGCTAACACATTAGCGGCTACTACACGTTTCGTCGACACCGATGGCATCATCTGAGGACCAGAAAACGGCCTTGACACGACCCTACACCGGAATAACATACAGGGGTACGTTCGGCTTCAGTAACAATTACGGTGGGTACCCCGATTTAACAGCGAACAAGATAAGAACGTTCGGGACTTACGAGCGGTCTGCTCGGCAGGTCTCGCCCGTACTATATTTTTTTTCTCTATATGTCCCTCTACAGATAAGAGCAGAGTGCAGTTAAAAGCGCTTGTTTCGGCTTGTCACGGGGGTGCTCTTAAATCGAGGTACCCTCTGTATGTGTCTCATCGTGTGAGGACAATAGTGCTCATTGGGATACAGTTTGGGCCCGCCAAACAGAAACATACAATCAGAGCAAGGCCTGAAACCCTATTGTGATACCATCCTTGTACACGTCGAACAGATCGGGGTCCCTATTATTCATGATCTATGTCTTAGAGGGTAGACAGATCCCTGGTCAATATGATCTGCATGGTCCATAGATCGTGATGCCGGGTGAGAGACGGATGGTGTGAATGATCCAGCACATGTTTTCTGGGTTGGATCAGTACTGTACAGATCCCGCACAACATATCATGATGACAGACAGGATCTAGATCATCTAGATCGTTATCTGTACAATGTGTGCAACCTTGGGCAACCTTGGGCATGGAATAGGCTACGTACTATATGCTGATACCAGGTAAGACTTAGGGTAGTACTCGCCGCTGAGAACAATTTCTGAATCTCAATATCTTAGCATCCTCCCGGAAGTGAGCCTGCCGATCTTGCTGAGTTCTTCCTTACACAAGGGCCTACACTAGTACCGGCATCCGATTTGCTTGAGCCATGCGTATTATTTTTTTTGTATTTTTCCGGAAGTGGTCTCCCACTCCAGATCTTTGGGAGCCCATCCTGTGACGACGGACTAGAAGAGTGTGGCGATGCTTGGACGCGTGCTACGATAGAGGTAGCACTTTTTTGTTGAGTAATGTTTCTGAATGACGTCAATGACGGGGCTCCTTAACCCAAATTCGTCGAGATGTCATTCTTGTTTTGCAGTATGTTTTTTTTGTATACCTAGGCCATGGGTTTGTTCATCGGGTTGCACTTGTAGTTTACTCAAAATCAGTTTGTGGGTGAAGTACAGATCTCTTCAAGTGAGGAGCCTCAGAAAAACAACGATATCATTCACCTCTATCGTAGCATGTATCTCCTTCTCGTGGGCATATGTTCCATTATGCATAAAATCTCTTTCTTGAACCCAATGCCAAATCTTCAAGTGACTGGGCCACCTTTGGAGCTTGGGGGGTGGAGGTACGTACCCCTCCGCCCCTTCGCCCTCCCTCTCACCGGCATATGGTGAACATCGCAAATAATCTATTTCGTGGACCCATTTCAAAAATCGACAATCAAATGCGCTATACCTCGAACTTGGGGGAGCGTTGGTACGTACCCCCCTCAACCCCTTCCCTCCCCTTCAATGGCCTCCAATGGGCATATGTTGAAGAATGCAAACCATCGTTGTCTCCGACCGATTACGATGATCGACAATCAAATGTGCCACTCTTGGAGCCGGGGGAACGGGAAAACATACCCCCGCCCCAACCCTCCCTTCTCGTGGGCATGTGTTCGATGGTGCCAAACCTATACATGGTGGACCCAGTACCAAAGTCGAGAATCAAATGTGCCACTCCAAGAACTTGGAAAGCGAGAGTGTGCACCCCCCCCCCACAGTCCCATACTAGTAGAGAAGTAAATGAGGCAAGAGTGTCCCGTACAGACATTAGGCCGTGTGCGGTCAACAGCAGAACAGCCAGTGTAAACACGCACCTTGTACTTAAGAGAGATAGGAAATCTGCAGGAACAAAGCCAAATGGAAAACGACAGAATAACAAAACTAAAACAGCATTCGCTTCCATTCTCCGTACCTGGTGTGGCTCAAAATTTTAATACAAACTCCAAAATCAAGGTTCAAACTCCTACGGGCTGGTTCAAGCTGAGCGTGCTAATTGTCGATCCCGGCCAAGTCTCCGCCATTTTTGCAAGTGAGACCCTGAAATTTTGCACACGTGTTTTGTGAACCCTCCACACCTCGGAAAACGTAACACTTAACGTTCCATGTCAATGTTAGAGTTCGGCGGCTTTTATGTTAACATTACGTTGCTACGTTATGTGATTTGTAGGCATTATGATGACATCGTGTTAGTACGTTACGATGTCGTCAGTCGATCGCCTAACAATACGTTAGAGTGTTACGGTGCACCAACATTGGCTACAGTATAGTGTTACGGTGTTAGGATCGGCCGCGCATTGCACGT
>JAYJMJ010132592.1:0-45117 GCA_036873875.1 Laminaria ephemera | reverse complement strand
AGCGCGGCGATCTACACTCGTTGAGGTGGTCCCCTGCTGATGTTTTTTTCGTTGATTTACTCTCTGCAGAACATCCCCGCGGATCTGTGAAGTAACAGAGGTTCTGGCTCATAGTGTCCTGGGTAAAGTTTATTTATCCGGCTGCTCTGACCCGATAAAACCACTGGTTTGCCTGGCCCACAGTGTGGCGTAGATACCGCCGCTACTGATCAGTTGTTGATGTGTGCCCTGCTCAACTATTTTACCTTCATCCATTACAATGAGTCGGTCCATCGCTGCGATCGTTGACAGGCGATGTGCGATAGCGATGACTGTTTTATTTTTCATTAGAGCGAAGAGACTTTCCTGTATTGCCGCTTCGACTTCGGAATCCAGCGCAGATGTGGCTTCGTCCATAACCAGAATGGGTGAGTTTTTTAGTAGGACTCTGGCAATCGCAATCCGTTGTCTCTGTCCGCCGGATAGTTTTACACCGCGCTCGCCAACTTGCGCATCGTAGCCTGCGCCACCGCGTTGATCGGTCAGGTTCAAAATGAAATCGTGAGCCTGTGCTTTGCGGGTGGCATCCAGCAGGGCTTGCTCGCCGGCGTCAGGATCGCCGTACAATATATTTTCTCTGACTGTGCGGTGTAGCAGGGAGGTATCCTGTGTGACAACACCAATGTGCGCGCGCAAGCTGTCTTGAGTGACATCGGCAATGTTCTGGCCATCAATCAGCACGGCACCGGATTCCAAATCATGAAATCGAAGTAGCAAATTAACCAGAGTTGATTTGCCTGCCCCGGAGCGACCCACCAGCCCGACTTTTTCCCCGGGTTTAATGTGTAGATTCAGATCGGTGATAACGCGCTCATCGCCGCCATAGTTAAACCCCACTGATTTAAAAGTTATTCCGCCTTCTTTTACCACCAGTGGTTCTGCGGTCGGGGAATCGGTAACGGTCTGAGCCGTAGACAGCGTGTTCCGTCCATCGGCGGCAGTGCCGATATGTTCGAAAAGTGCGCTCAGTTCCCACATTATCCAGTGCGACATGCCATTGAGGCGTAAGGCCAGTGCGACCGCTATGGCAATAGCGCCCACACTAATTGAGTCCTCCATCCACAGCAGAATTGCTGTAGCCGAAATGCTGAAAATTAATAGATAGTTCAGGGCACTTACACAAAGCTCAAGTCCGGTGGACAATCGCATTTGCTGATATACCGTATCAAGAAATTGCATCATGCCCCGTTTGGCATATTCTTCTTCTCTTTGGGTGTGGGCAAAAAGTTTGATGGTTGAAATGTTGGTGTAGCTGTCAACAATGCTACCGGTCATGGTTGACCTGGCGTCAGCCTGCAAAGTAGATATACGTTTTAGACGCGGAATAAAATAGAACTGCGCTGCAACGTACAGGCATAGCCAGATAAATAGCGGCAGCATCAGCAGCGCACTGGATTTCAGAATAATCCCCAACATCGATGCGAAGTAGACAAATACATACACAAACACATCGGCGATCTTTAACACCGCCTCTCTTACAGACAGAGATGTTTGCATCACCTTGGTGGCGATACGGCCGGCAAAGTCGTTTTGAAAAAAAGATATACTTTGTCCCAACAGGTAACGGTGTGCATTCCAGCGGATCGCCATTGGAAAGTTACCCAATAAGGTCTGATGTATAACCAGTGCATGCGCTAGTGTCAGCAATGGCAACAGCACCAGCAGCACAATGGTCATCCAGACCAGTGTTGATCCCTCCTGCGTCAGCAATGTTTCCGGGCTGCGCTCTGCAAGCCAGTCAACCAGCTGCCCCAGAAACCCGAATAGCATTACCTCCAGTACTGCCATGGCGGCCGTTAATACCGCTAATATCAGCAGAGGCCATTTCATGTCTTTGCTGTAGTGCACCACAAACGCCAGCAGATTGCGCGGTGGGGTTTCCGGTGTTTTTTCAGGAAACGGGTCGGTCAGTTTTTCAAAAAAATCAAGCATGGGGATATCGTACCGCGCATTGCGATCTGTAGCGAATGAACATGTGTTGATCAAAGATTGGGCTATAGTTAGTGTGGGATTTTCAATTCGTTATTCAGTGACGCAAGGCGTAGGCAGTGGCACCAAAAAATAAGACAGTCAAAGATCAGCCGGTCCGGTTTTTCGACAGCCGTGAAAAATACTTATTGTTCGTCACCACCACCAATGAAAAATGGTGTATTGCGCAAAGAATTAACGAAGAACTTGGCAAGCTTCAGCCACAACCACCAGCCTTAAAGGTGTTTGATGCCGGAATGGGAGACGCGGCGGTGCTTTCGCATGTGCTGCGTGCAATGCACGAGGAATATCCGCAAATACCGTTGTTGGTAGCGGCCAAAGAAATCAGCATGGAGGATGTACGGCTCGGTCTTGAAAAAATGGCAGACCGTTTTGCCGAGCACCCGCAAATGGTGCTGGTGATGACAAACATGCGTTATGCCGAAGCACCTCAGCTTTATCCGGCACGGGAAAGCGATCAACCGAACCTTAAGCGTTGGGATATTGCCTTGAAAGGCAATACGGCCAAAGATTTTGATCGGCAGTTGCGGGATCTGACCGAGATTGTCCGTGAGGGTTGGCAAACCAAACCCAGTGAAAAAACCGGCAACCCGCTGTATGTAAACCCCGCCATGATTGTTCTGTATCGGGAAGACCAGCGTTTTGCACTGGACTCGGTGATTCCTGAAAAAGGCCCGATGAAAGATGGTTATGATCTGATTATCTGTGCGCAACCTTATCGTTCAAGGCAGCCTGCAGAAGTCAAAGCGCGAACAGTTGTAGCGCCGTTGGCAAAATCGCTGGCTTGCAATGGTCGAATGGTGGTTGTGCAATCGACGGGGTACGATCCGGGTATGGAGATTGTGCGCAGAATCTGGCCGGATGAAAACCCGTTCCCGACACCTCGCCACGATATCATCGAAGCACTTAAGCGCGAGCTCGGTGACGAGGAAGGCTTGCACTGCAGTGCCTATAGCGATGAGGGGTCACTGTTTAAATATCAGCTGCATTCGTTGCCGGAAGAAATGTCACACATTGGAACGTCATCATTGTTGGCCGCCTGGAATGCGGCAGTCTACGTGGCACAAATAGCTGACGACCGGATAGACGAGGTCATGATGGATAATGACTATTTCGACGCCACAAGAGAAGTGCTGAGTAAGCATGGTGGTTTATGGTTTCTAAATGAATCATTCGTTGTTTATCGGGAGTAAGCACGCAGCAGCAAACGATTGGAATATTGCAGAGCCTTAAAGATACAGGCTCAGATTTTCCAGCCGCTCGATGGTGACATCTGTGTGGTCCGGCCAATTGAAATCACCAGCCGTGTCGAAGTGCACGGTAGTCACACCGGCATTTCGACCTGTCTGCAAATCAAATAAGTAGTCCCCAACCATCACCGTGTTGGCCGGGTGTGCTTCCCACTGGGCCATAAGCAAATGAATACCCGCCGGATCAGGCTTGGGGTTGCATCGGTTCCGGCCGACGATATCGTCGTCGTTGAAATATCCGGAAAGACCAGCTGCCGCAAGTGTTGCAGCGGCAATGTCTTCGGCGTTGCGGGTTAAAATGCCAAGCTTGAATCCGTTAGCCTGCAACAACGCCAGTGTTTCCTCGGCACCTGGCTGAGGTTTAGACGTATTTCCAATATCCATCTCCAGCTGGTGCAGTTTTTCCCGTGCAGCAGCGGCGGCTTCGGCGGGCATTTTATCTATGGCCTCCAGAATTGGCAGGCCTTCTGGAATACTCAGTTGCACGCGGATAGCGTCAAAGTCATGGGCGGCGATCGTTAAGGTGCCATCCATATCGAAAATCCAGTGCTTGCAGTGCGATAGCGCAGTCATAAATTGTGTCTGCTTCCTGTGGCTTAATGTGTGCTGTGAAGGAGTGATATGTTTCCGCTATAGTAGCGGTATTTAACGCAGAAGGTTATTTTCGCATGAGTATCAATGTTGGCATCATCGGTACCGGGCGTATAGCGCACATGCAATTGGCTCCAGCCATGCAGCACGTGCGGGGCGCTCGATTGTGGAGCGTTCTGAGCAGAGACGAACACCGGGCAGCCGAGTTTGCCAATCAGCACGGAGCAATGGCACCGGCCAATGCTTATTCTTCATTGTCAGCATTCCTGGCTGACCCAAGCCTTGAGGCGGTCATCATCGCCACGCCCGATGGCCTTCACGCACAACAAGCCATAGCGGCCGCACGGGCCGGCAAGCATGTTCTGTTGGAAAAGCCAATGGCAACCAATGTTGAAGACGCCGCCACGATTACTGAGACCTGCACTGAAGAGCGTGTAAAACTGGGAATTGCCTATCACCTGAGGTGGCACAGTGGCCACCGGAAAATTGCCGAAATGTTACACGACGGTTCACTGGGTAAGCCACGTTATGCGCGTGCACTCTGGACCTGGCAGGCAGAGGACAATAGTAACTGGCGTGCACACAAAGAGCTTGGCCAATGGTGGGGGTTAGCGGGTGTCGGTACACATTGTATTGATCTGATGCGGTGGATGTTTCTACCCTTGTGTGGGGAGGTGACCAGGTGTGTTGGTGCAATTGACAAGAGTCAGTATGGCGGGCCACACGATGAGACAGCCAGTGTTTCATTGCAGTTCGGGGACAGTGTTATTGCAGACATCACCACTTCAGTGATGTTCAGTGCCCCATCCAGATTTGAACTGCACTGCGACGAGGCATCCATTGTTTGTGAAGGTACTTTGGGACCCACCGGAGACGGCACTATTCTGATCAATAATAGCCCGCTCGACTATGAGGTCGCTAATCCCTACGTTGGTGAGATTCAAAATTTTATTGACGCAATTGAAGGTAAGGCCCGTATCGCTGTACCCGGTGCCGAGGGGCAGCGTAACGTAGAACTCCTGGCGCAGGCTTGTGCCTATTAGTTTTCGAATGGAAGTGCTGCTGTTTCGAAATCATCAGTAACATTCCCGTTGGCCACTAACCATCATCATGCGTGTAATAGCGATTAACTTTCTCTAGCAAGCTTGTGGTTTAGGCGGTCGATAGTCAGCGGAATTTGACCTAAGGAATTTAGAATTGTCTGAAATTGAAAATCGAATGCAAGTCGCATTGAACGTCGGTGCGGCTGCGGCAGAAATCGCAAATCGGTACTTTACTGAAATTGGATCACTGACGATTGAAAAAAAGGGTCAGCAGGATCTGGTGTCAAACGCAGATAGAGAGGTAGAGCTTTATATACGCAAGAGCCTGACAGATCAGTTCGTCGATGATGGCATTGTGGGTGAAGAGTTCGAAAATATCCCTTCTACCAGCGGCTATACCTGGGTGATTGATCCAATCGATGGTACAGCGAGTTTTGTTGTCGGGCGGCCGGGATGGTGTGTGGTGTTGGCGTGTGTTAAAGACAATAAAACGGTGTTAGGTGTGATTATCGATCCTGTTGCAGGTGAAACCTTCCGGGCTGTTTCCGGTCAAGGGGCCTTTTTGAATAATCAAAAAATTCAAACCTCGACATCAAAGAGCCTGGATGACGGGACAGTGGGGACAGGGTACTGCAATCGCTTTCCGGCTGAGCTTGTATTGGACCTTCTTGCGCGGCTATTAAAGGATAATGGTGTGTTTTATCAAAATGCATCCGGAGCACTGATGCTGGTCTATGTGGCGTGCGGTCGATTGATTGGCTATACCGAGGCGCATATGAACCCGTGGGACTGCATGGCAGCCTTACTGATGATTGAAGAAGCTGGTGGAATCGTACAGGAAAGAGACCAGCAGCGAATGCTTGAGGTCGGTGAGCGTGTTGTCACTGCGTGCCCGGGTGTGTACCCCCGGTTGGCAGAAATATCTGACGCGGCGTTTGGTGACTTCAGGCGAGATTAACTGTTTTTCTGCAGGGTGAGTGTTTCGAGGTAGTCTGCAAGTAGTGCATCTTTGTTTACTTTCAACGCGATCTTTTTATTACTCGTTGTAGCCGTGGTACTTGCCTTAGTATTAAGTGTTTTCCCTACTTTCTCACCTTCCGTGATTACATCGAAGGTTGCTTCTTCGCACTCAAACCACTGTGGGTTGGTCGCGTAAACAACGGCCAGCAGATCGTGAGGACAACAGCCTGAGAAATTATGATGTTCCATGTAGAAGTCGATATAGAAATCAGCTGACTGTTTTAAAAAGCTGCCTACTGTCGGGTTTACAGTAGCAAGCTGTTCAAAGAATTCACGATCAAAGGCGATTTGGTAAGTGATATCCAGCCCGTGGATAACTAGCGGCCAATCTGCACTCAGTACTCGTTTTGCTGCATGGGGATCATTCCAGATATTTGCCTCTGCATGCGGGCTTACGTTGCCGTCCTTATAGAAAACGCCTCCCATAACAATTACTTCTTTTACTTTGTCTGCGATGTCGGGTGCTAATTGCAGGGCCAGCGCAAGATTGGTCAGCGGGCCGACCGCTATTATTGTTATTTCCTTTGGGTGTTTGCGTACTAGCTCGACGATGAGCTCTGCGGCACTACTGTCTACAGGTCTCTCACCACCGAGCGGAATCTCAATATTTCCAAAGCCGTTAGCGCCATGTACGAAGTCGGCGTGCGGGTTGGGTGTCATTTCGAGAGGAGTAGAAGCACCACAGGCGACAGGGATAGTGGTGTTGTTTAGCTTGCAGAGTCGAAGTGCATTGTCTGCGGCCAGTGAGGCTGAGACGTTACCAAAGATACTGGTCATCGCAACAATATCAAGTTGTGGGTGCGCTATGGCGTAACACAGTGCGATCGCGTCATCTATTCCCGGATCAGTGTCTATTATTACTTTTGTCATTTTTAAGGAATGGGTTGTCCGTGTTTCGGGTAAAGGATAGCTGAAACCCGTTGACGAAATGCACCATGGGAATCCTGACTACAGGTCAACTTCTCCTGTTTGTATCGCTACGTGTAACCGTAACAGACCAGCCACCGAAATACAGTCTGTTATCTCGTTTGTGAGCGTCATTTGTACCGCGTCTTCGATCGGAACTCGTTTAACAATGAGTTGTTCGGTCTCTTCGGGTTCCCAGTCACCTTGTGTTAGATCGGTGGCCAGAAAAACGAAGCCGGTTTCATCAGACACCGAATTTGAAGGATGGACCTTCATTAGATTTTTCCAGGTACCGGCGGTTAATCCTGTTTCCTCACGAAGTTCGCGAATGGCACCTTCCAGCGGATCGCCTTCCAAAGATGCACCTCCCATTGGAATCTCCCACGAGTATTCCTGATGGGGGTATCGAAACTGACCGACCAGCCATGTGTGTCGACTGTCGTCTACCGGGATAATTCCAACTGCTGTGGTTTTGAAGTGTACAACACCGTATATCCCCTCTGAGCCACCCGGATTAATTACCCGGTCTTCCCTGACGTTGATCCATGGATTGTCATATTGCTGCTGGCCACTCAACGTGGTCCACGGGTTCGAGTACCGGTTGTCGGACGAATCATCAGTGCTGGTTTCAAGTTGCTGTTTGTTTGCTCTTTTCATTGTCTTTTTTTACTAAATTATTCAGGCCACTGCGATGATAATAATCGGGTTATCTATCTGCGTCAGGTGAACATCAGAAATCTCGGGGCGTGACTGCTCCAGTGCGTTCAACAGTCAACGGTAAGGAATCGCGACGGATACACAAAGTGAATGAAACCATATACATAACGCTGCCAGATCCGGAATGCAGTCAAACGGCCCGGCCTGATCGGTGTTGGTTCAGCCTTCAATGGTTTGCGGCAGTATTTGTACAAAAGTTAACCGACGTCTGAAAGGATAAGTTAAAGTATCGATTCAGAGCGAGACTTGATGGCTCGGTAATCTGAATCGATAAACCCCCGGTATGCGAGATCGGCAATGTCCCGGACGAGAGCTTGAGCTCATTGTCAGTACTTTTGACTGTAGTTGAGATTAGATGAAATTCAGCTGGTTTGCGCTTTATTGCGGTTTATTGCTCAGTGTTTCAGCTTTTTCAATTGATATCCTGCTCCCGTCGCTACTGGCCATGAGTGATGGTCTGCAAACCAGTATTGAACACATACAGCTTGTGATTCCGGTCTACATGTTTGCCCTGGGACTGGCTAACCCTGTTTATGGTGCTTTGTCAGATCGCTACGGTCGACGTCCCGGTATTATATTGGGGTTAGGAATTTACGTCGTTGGTGCGTTAATTTGTATGGTTTCGGCGTCTGTCGAATATCTACTGATCGGTCGTTTTCTGCAGGGCTTCGGTGCAGCGTCTGCCCCGGTGATCGGACGGGCGATGATCAGAGACAAGTACAGCGGCGTCGAGCTCGCGAAAAACATGGCTATCGTCAGCATGTTTTTTGCGCTGGGGCCAATGATAGCTCCGCTGCTGGGCTATCTAATTTACGCCACAGTCGGCTGGCGAGCAGTCTTTTTTATTCTGGTGCTGATGGCGTTGATGATGATTGTAGCGACCTATAAGCAATCAGAGACGCTGCCAACGGAGGCCAGAACCAGTAAAACGTTGTCCTCCTTTCGAGCAGACGCGTTGGCTGTATTCCGCCACCCGCAGTCGTTTTATTTCATCGTACTGTCTTGTTTTTGCACCAGCCTGATTCTTACTTTTCTTTCGCATGCACCGATTATTTACGCAAGCTTTGGCACAGATACCGGTCGCTTTGCTGTGTTGTTTGCGCTGTCGTCAATTGGAATTATTCTTGGGCAATATTTTAATCATTACCTGATCAGCGCATTGGGCAGTGTCGTTGCAACAGTGGTTGGTGGGTTGGTGATTGCCGTCACGGCATCGGTTATCTGGGGTTGTGCCGTGACCGGAATCCTCAACGAGGTAGTGTTTTCAATTCTGATGTTCGCATTCGCGACGTCGTACTTAATTGTGTTTTCAAATATTGTCAGCCTGACGCTTGATCCGCATGCGCAAAGGGCAGGGACAGCGTCGGCAATGTTTGGTTTTACCAGTTATATTGTCGGTTCATTGATAGCGGCTGCAATTAACTTTATCACCAACGAAAACGTACTACGCTGGTCATCGTGTTTTTTGCTGTTAGCGTTGGTGATTGCCGTCGGGGCGATTTTTTTCAGAAAAAAATACCCCGACGTTGTCTGATTTGTCGTCGTGTTGAGATGCAACACGAGACGCTGGCAAAGGCAATTCAGGCTAGGGAATTTTCCGTGTTGATATAGTGAAATTGTCGAAAAAGACACGCTGATCAGTGGAAGGTGCCCAGCTGGAATTATTGCCGCCGAAAAAGGTGCTGAAGTAAAACAGGTTGATCCCTATCGTGTCGACTTTGCGATACTCAAGTGTATTTTCGGTGAGTACTTTAGCGTTATCAAACCAGGCTTCAAGTATTCCGTTTTTGGATCCGACCGTGTTCAGCACAACGCGGTGTTGTATCCGGTGCCAGGTGCCGGGTATCGCGTTCACATTCCAGTGCTCGTCATCGCCGTAGTAGTTACTCTGGTTAGCGTGATAAACATAGTTTTCCAGCGCGCCGCCTGCGCGCCACATTCCACGTGCACTCCAACCATCATATCCGTCAGGGAATCCTCCGCCTGTGTTGCAGCCGGTCGCCGGTAATTGGTTGCCATCGTATCCGCACAGCCCGGGTAGTTTGCCGCCGAGTACAAATTCAAAGTTGTTGTCGAACTTGATATCGTAGGAAACATAGAGCTCGTTGTAGCTCTCTGGCAGGTCCATGCCGAATCGTATATCTGATAAAAACGCGCTGGCGCCACTAGCGCCATAGGCACCTGCCGGATAAGTGACTTCCATTACTTTGCCTTTTTGCGCGTCCGGGTCGCTAACAATTTTTACTCTGCCCTGGTCAAAGCCTAAGTGCCACAACGGGGAATTCCAACCGCTGTTCAGCTGATCACCCTGGTACAGGCCGACAGTGTCGCCGGTAAATGTTTGTTTGAAAATTTCACCCACATCAATCGATGGGTGATTTCCGCCCGGAGGGGTGATGCCGGTGGCAGCGCCGGTGGTTGGTATAACAATACAGCTACTATTGTTTTCATAACCCCATCCGTCGTTATCAAGGTCAACCGCGCTGCTGCTGCAATCGGGATAGCCGCTGGTGTTTGTAACGGTGGTGGTGGTGCCGCCACCGGTTTGTGTGGTGACGGTTACCAGACAACTCTGGCCATTTTCATAGCCCCATCCATCACCGTCATTGTCGGCAGTGGTTGATGTGCACGATGGATAGGTACTTTGGTTATTGGTGGTTGTGGTGCCATTGTCCACAGGATCTGTTGGCACGGTGGTTACATCAAATTTGCAGGTTTGATTGTTTTCCCAGCCCCAGCCATCACTATCGTGGTCGACAATAGTGTTACTACAAGAGGGATATCGACTGGTAGTCGTGGTCGTGGTTTGTGCCTGAGCTGTTATTCGACAGGAACCATTGTTCTCCCATCCCCAGCCGTTGCCATCAGTATCACTTGCAGTGTTTTGGCAGACTGGGTAGGCACCGAATGCCGGGGATGCTATGACCGATTGGAGTATGAAGGCTGCAACCAATGCGGCAAGATGATTTGTGTTTAGTGCGTGTGTGTTCAACGGGTCTACTTCGCTAGTCACAGTGAGGAGCGCGACAGTGTTGCGTCAACTCAATCTGGTGAGTGCAAGCTAAGTGCTTGCTTGAGGTTCACCAAGCATAGGACACAAATTCTTTCAATTTGGGTGAATCAGGCGAATATGACTGGGGAGTAATCTGGCTGTTTCTGCCTCTAATTCCAGTAAGTGATGATCTCATCTGCGTTTGGTCGATTGCGCTCTGTGGGCTGTTCGGCTTTTTCGCCTATGTGAATAAACCCTGCGACAAGATCTTGCTGTGGGTCGCCGCCAAGTGCTGTGATAACGCTGGCGTCGTAGGCGGGCCACTCGGTTAGCCATTGGGCCGCATAGCCTAGTGATTGCGCAGCAATTAGAATGTGGCTGCAAACGGCGCCGCTTGAAAGTTGTTGTTCCCACAAAGGTATTTTGTGCGGGATCGTTGGTTTGAAAAGCACAGTAATAACCGTGCCTCCGCGTTGCATTCGGGCAAGTTCCAGTGCTTCAAGTGTGTCAGTTAACGGTTCGTTCGCCCGTTCTGCTTTTTCTCTCGCGGCAGGAAGGATTACCTGACGGGAAAATAACTCGCGCTCGCTGCCATTAATTACAATTATTCTCCAGGGCTGTACATTAGAATGGTCAGGGACTCGCAAGCCGCAACTGAGAATTTCCTGAAGATGTGGTTCTGAAGGTGGTTTGGCGATCATCTTCTTTGCTACTACCGAACGCCTTGCCTGCAGAAATTCTGTTACCTGGTTGCTCATGTTCAAGACCTTGCTGATTGAGTGTTCAGTTTAATTCGTTAGACAGCAAGACTGAACTACTTTGTGCCTTAGAAACTGATGCTTGTGTATTTACTGTTTTGGGTGTTCGATAAATCTGGATGTGACTTTTGAGCTCTGATAAGAAAAATTACTGTCTCGATGATATCCATAGTGATTGGGTGGCAGTTCATCAGGCAACATTGGTGTTCGTGGTCGACGGTGACAACATCCTGTTGATCCGGAAAAAACGCGGTTTGGGTGCTGGAAAAATAAACGGGCCGGGTGGCAAGCTCGACCCGGGTGAGTCGATTGCCCAGTGTGCGGTTCGGGAAGTGCAGGAGGAGCTATCAATCACTCCGCTTGATTCTCAGCCGTATGGTGAGTTGCGTTTTCAGTTTACCGACGGTTACTCGATCCACGTGCATGTTTTCATTGCCAGAGATTACACCGGGCAACCTGTAGAAACGGATGAGGCGATTCCTCTGTGGTTTGCTATAGCTGATATTCCGTATGGAGAAATGTGGGCTGATGATGAAATCTGGTTGCCACGGGTGTTAGCGGGCGAGAATGTCACCGGCCGTTTTGTATTTGACGGTGATGTGATGCTGGAGCACGAAGTGGTTTTTGGCAGCTGAGTTCAGCATTTTGTGGGTGGCTATAGCGCCAATCAGTCAAGGCTCAGGTGAGCTTCCAATTCTGCAAGGCGTTCAACTGTCCCGACATCGAACCAATGCCCCCGGGCATGCTGACCGCTAATCTCTCCACGGCGTATCGCAGGTGCAAGTACGTCTCGAAGCGGCACTTTAGTTGTGGGCAGATTCTTAAACAGTGCCGGCTCAAAAATACCGATACCGGAATAGGTGTATTGGTTTGTGTTGTTTTTTTTCACTAACCCCTCTTCAAGACTGAAATCACCGCTACTGTGGTGTGCCGGATTATCCACCAGTATCAGGTGGGCCTGACTGTCGGCTTCTTTGGGGTTAATGGTGTTGAAATTGATATCGCACCAGATGTCTGCGCTGATGAGCAGGAAGGGATCTTCACCCAGTAGCGCAAGTGCTTTTGCTACTCCACCGGCAGTCTCAAGTGCTTGTGGTTCATGACTGTACTGCAGCTTTACCCCGTAGTTGCTGCCATCGCCTAGCTGATCAGTGATTTTATGTGCCATCCAGCAGGTATTGACCACAATGTCGTCAATGCCCGCAGCATGCAGATTCTCTAAATGGTATTCGATTAACGATTTACCACCGGCTTTTATCAAGGGCTTTGCCGTGTCGTTAGTCAATGGCCGTAACCTTTCGCCGCGACCGGCGGCAAGCAGCATGGCTTTCATGCAACGTCTCTGGTGTTTGGAAAATCGGCCAGTAAACTCCCGAACGGTGCCAATTCAGGGTAGCCCGCAACAGTGGCTTCTACCTGAGAACGTACATGGTTCAGATGCGACAGATACGAAGCCTTGTTGTCGCGGTAGTAAAGGCGGCAAAAAATACCCAGAATCTTTAATTGTCGTTGAATGCCCGTTAAATCGAACCACCGTTTGTACGTTTCCCAGCTCACTTGCGGCGACAGGGAAAGCCGATGTTGTTCCATCAGGGCGTGTTGAAAGTCCTCTGGCCAATCAAGATAAGCGTCTTTCAACAGTGACACCACGTCGTAGGTAATCGGGCCTTTCATCGCACCCTGAAAATCGATTATTCCAATGGTGTTTTTTTCCAATACCATCAGGTTGCGACAGTGATAATCGCGATGCATAAAGCTCACGGGCTGCGCCGTCGCGTTGCGGATGAGCGTATCGAAGGTATCCAGAACGTTTTGCTGGTGAGTGGTGATCGACTTTTCCAGATGGGTCTCCAGATACCACCGCGGAAACAAATCGAGTTCCGAAGCCAGGAAATTGCTGTCGCATTCGGGTAGGTGTTCGGAGCTGGTGTTGTTCTGCATCTGAACGATTGCGTTGATCGCAGCTTGATACAAGTCAGCGGCAAGCGTGTTACTGCTGGCGGATTGTTTGAGCGATTGTTGTATGTGAGTCTGGCCGAAATCCTCGATCACCAGAAACCCCATTTCCAGGCTGTAACAATACACCAGTGGTGTGCGCAAGCCGCTTTCGGCCAGTCTTGCGGCAATATCAAGGAATGCCCGCGTATCCTCGTGCTCGATGGGAGCGTCGACTGCGATCAGGGTGGAATTGTCGCGATGCAGCCTGAAATAACGCCGGAATCCAGCATCTGCAGACACGACTGTTAGTTTGTTGTAACTGAAATTGTTGTCGGCCAGCCACAAGGACAGCGCTTGCAGGCGCTTGTCGTTTACAGAATTGTATGGAGTTTCGGTCATTGTTTCAGTTTCAGTTTCTTAGTGTGTCCGGTACGATACACAGTTTGGCGAGTGTTGAAATTGTCGCCAACCGCCTCCGCTGTGATCACGCAAAAAACTGCGGGCTCTGCAAGATGATATCCCATTGAACGGAAAAACCATGTGCAAACTATTACCAGTCGCCGCCGCTGTTGGTTTGATGGTCGGTAACCCGGTTAACGCTGCCGGCTTCGATTTATCGCTCAGTAATGAAACCGCTAATATTGAATTATTTTCACCATTACCGGTAATAAACGAGGGGGGGCAGTTAACCCTTGGCGCGTTTTACAACGATCTTGACGACGCGATTGTCCACGGCAAGATGGTTGCGATAGGAACTCAGACCAATACACGTGTGCCTTACCAGTTGGCATTCGGGGCCAAGATCTATGTGGGTGAGGTCAAAGAGGCTTCTGTAGATGCGGGTGCGCTCGCGGTTGGTGGTTCCATTAATATTCAGTATGCACTGGGTTATAACCCGATCGATCTCCACGTCGAGGGGTTTTTTACTCCCGGTATTACTACTTTCGGTGATACGGAGTCGGTGATTGAAATCGGCGCACGTCTGTCGATTGAGGTCGTGCCTCAGGCTAAAGCGTTCATCGGTTATCGCTTGCTAGAGATTGAAGACAAAAACAACTTCACCTGGGAATTGGATGACAACGTGCATTTTGGTATTCGTCTTCAGTTCTAGGCAGAATCCCACGGTTTGTCGGCAGTACGGATAGCCGCAGTACAGATAGCCAAAGGGCTGGGAGTTTCTAGTGCCCCGGGATAACTCGACACTCGAAGAAATGCGTGACTTGCTTGAGGTGATGGCAAAATTGCGCGATCCTGAAACCGGCTGTGAATGGGACATCAAGCAGACTTTCAAGAGCATTTCACCGTACACCATCGAAGAGGCGTACGAAGTCGCAGATGCTATCGAACGGGAGGACTACAAGGATCTGCAGGATGAGCTTGGAGATCTGTTGTTGCAGGTAGTTTTTCACGCGCAAATGGCAGATGATCAGGGGCTTTTCCAGTTTGCTGATGTAGCAGCTGGTATCGCGGATAAAATGGTCCGCCGACATCCCCATGTGTTTGATGGCCTTGTTTTCGACAACGAAGACGAGCAGCGCGCACATTGGGAGCAATTAAAACAGCAAGAGCGATCCGCCAAATCTGCGCACAGTGAAAACCTGTCTGCCATTGATGGTGTTGCGCTGGCGCTGCCGGCACTGACCCGTGCTGAGAAAATTCAAAAAAGAGCTGCGAGGGTGGGTTTTGACTGGGACGATATTGCACCGGTAATAGACAAAATTGATGAAGAATCCAATGAGCTTCGAGAGGCAATCTCAAGCCAGACAAGCGCTGCAATAGAAGACGAATTAGGCGATTTATTGTTTGCCGTGACTAACGTGGCGAGGCATTTAAAAGTTGATCCGGAGCAGGCGCTGAAAAATGCTACCGCAAAATTCGAACGCCGATTTCGGTTTGTGGAAAATGCTGCCGAAAGAGATAACCATGACTTTGAGGATTTGTCACAGGCAGCGCTCGATGAATATTGGCTGCAAGCGAAGAAAAACCTTTAGTAGTTATCACTCATGAGTGCCAACCTGCAGTTGTGTATTCTCGCTCTGTCGATCTTTCTGGGCGTTCTTTTCCCATCGGTGGCGGCAATGTGCAAGCCTTTGCTCATGCCGACAATATTTCTTTTGTTTACTCTGGCGATTCTGCAGGTACGCTTTAGTGACGCGTTGAGCGATGCTCTGTACAAGCGTTCCTGTTGGGTGATACTAATCTGGCAGTTGTGCGTATTGCCAGTTGCTGTCGGCGGGGTGTTATACCCGTGGCATAGCAGTGAGTGGTATCTATTTGCAGTGGTTGCCATGTGCACCAGTTCGATAACAGCGACCACAGCACTTGCAAAAATATTCTCCCTGAACGATGCAATGGCTTTAGTGGTGTGCCTTGTTGGTACAATTGTAATGCCGCTGCCATTATATTTTTTTCTTGAAACGATGACGGTCAACGGGGCGAACATTGATATGTCCGTTTATCTTGGTCGAATAGTTGTTTTTATCGTCCTGCCGTTTCTTCTGGTGGCTGTTATCCGGTTTATGATTACCGAAGAGCTTGATCAGATAGTCCGAAACAAAACCCCCTATTTTGTATTAGTGCTGTTGATGTTCTTTGGCTTATCAGTGATGGATGGTGTTCAACATATGTTGTTGAACAATCCTCAGTTGTTGTTGTCCCTGGTGCTGGTGGCATTTGCGCTTAACTTATCAATCCATGGGGTGACCTATGCAGGGTTAAGATTTCTGGGGGTGAAAGATGCTAAGACAGCCTGCCTGCTGTGTGCCTATCGAAATATGGGTATGGTGGCGGCCATCGCAGGCGCTTCACTTGGCGAGAACTTTCTGATCTTTGTTGGTGTCTGGCAACTGCCGATGTATACCTTGCCGTTGCTGCTTAAACGGGTTTATCAATGGCAGCCGTCACGATTTACGTGATGCAAGTTCTCTTAGGGATTCCATATATGCCTGTTCGTCTGGCGGTGCATTGTTTCGTTGTGCTTCCCAGAGAACTTTGCCAAGTGATTCCATCATGTGGTGTTCCATTTCGTGGCTATCACGGTAACGCAGCAGCAGTTTACGCGTAAGATCAGCAATGCCAGCGGGTCTGTCGGTTCCTACCTGCTCGCGCAGGGCGATATGCATGCCCATATGTAAAAATGGATTAGTGGTCCCGTGTTCCGGGTAAAATTCCGAGTCAATCGCCGCGTCTGCATTTTTTAGTATCGGATGATATTCAGGATGTTCCCGAATCACATCAGCGATTAACGCTTCCAGTGGTTCCAGATCCTGTCCAGCGTTTGCTTTGTTCCAGACATCCAGATATTGCTGTCTGATTTTGCTGCGGTCTTGTGAGTAGATCATGGCGTCGGGGTATCGGGTGAAGTTGTTCGAGTTGTTTTGGAATTGATGTGCATTGTATTTTTTAATGCGATTAACAGTCCCAGAATTATAAATGCTCCGGGTGGCAGGATGGCAATTAGTAGACCACGATAGTTTTCGGTAAATACAATTTGCCAGCTTTCAGCGACTGGCCCGAATAATAGATGAGCATCGGAAAGCAAGGTGCCGCTGCCGATCATCTCCCGGATTCCGCCGAGAACAATCAGGACCATCGCGAATCCACAACCGGTCGCGAAGCCATCGATGATCGACAATGTTACGCTGTTTTTTGATGCAAACGTTTCGGCCCTGGCGAGAATGGCGCAGTTGGTAATTATAAGCGGTATAAAAATACCCAGTTCTAAATACAGTTCATGAGTCCATGCATTCATTATCATACTAACGCTGGTGACAATGCCGGCGATCAGAAGTACAAACACGGGTATTCGAATTTCGTGCAAAAGCCAGTGTCTGGTGGCGGATACAAAAAAATTGGATAACACCAAAGTAAAAACAGTAGCAATACCCAGGGAAAGCCCATTGATGGCTGTGTTGCTGACGGCTAGTAATGGACACAGCCCCAACAGTTGAACAAGGGCAGTATTACTTGTCCATAGACCTTGTTGCCACATACCGAGGACAATTTGGGAGTCGGGTTTTATCATTTTACAGAGGCGAATATATCCGCCCTTTGAGTGTTAAAAAATTGCAGTGTTTGCTGCACCGCATTGACCACTGCCCGTGGTGTGATGGTAGCCCCGGTAAATTGATCAAATGAGCCGCCATCACGTTTTACCGACCACTGAGCCGGAGCTTTGAGGGATGCATTATTAAAGCTCAGTATCCAGTCCGAACGGCGTAGCTCGATGTCATCGCCAAGGCCCGGGGTTTCCTGATGTTGGAGTACACGCACACCTGAAATAGTGCCGTCCATTAAAATGCCGATCATCAAATCAATATTACCCGCATACCCGTCTGCAGCGCGGGCGCTGATAATGGCTGCAGAGTTTTGGTTGTTCAGGGTTGCAGTGTAGACGGTCCGCTCAACATTTACAGTTGTGTCGAGCATCGTTTTTGCGCTGGCTTTCAGGTTATTGTCGAACCATTGAGTGGGCAGCACATCGGTCAGGGTTTGCTGCAGCTTCAGTTCCTCGTTTCTGCTTATTTGTGATTTTGTTCCAGTATCCAAAAGCCACAATCCAGTTCCGATCACCAGTGCGAAGCTTGCCAGCACCAGAGATTGCTGATTTAGAATTTTAATCTCTGGGAACTTCATTGCAGTTTTCTTCGACCCAACACAGGGTCAAGGCGATCGATCATGGGTACCAGACAATTCATCAGCAGAACCGCAAAGGCGATACTGTCAGGGTAGCTGCCCCAGGTTCGGATTGTAAAAATCAGTATGCCGATACCGGCACCGTAGAAGAGTCTTCCACGATTGCTAGTAGCGGCACTTACCGGGTCTGTGGCGATAAAAAAAGCGCACAGCATTGTAGCGCCACTAAATAGATGGAATCCCGTGTCCATCGCGGATTCACCTGACACTAGTGTTTCGGTCAGCGAGCATAGAAATAGTGCACCCAGAACGGCGGCGGGTATGTGCCAGCTTATTACTCTGGTCAGTAGTAGTGCTACACCTCCGGCCAGATAGGCAAAGTTAATCCATTCGCTGTGAACAGCACCCACGAGTCCGTGAGTTTTTTGTTTGATGGCAGTTGTTGCAGTTTCCTGTAAAGATAAGTCCCGAATCATGTCCAGTGCGGTCGCACCAGTGAGGGCATCCCAGTTCGGCATTTGGCTTAAACCGCCGCCAAAGCTGATGCGCAGCGTGTCGGGCAGGCTTGTGGTGAATGCTTCCGGCATAGCAGGCCACAGGCTGAGCTCCCGTGGAAAGCTAATCAGGATCACTGCATATCCTGCCATTGCAGGGTTAAAAATATTCCTGCCAAGACCTCCGTAGCAATGTTTGGCTAACAAAATGGCGAACCCCACTGCCAATACTGTGATCCACCAGGGAAGCAGCGGCGGCAGGCACAGTGCGACTAATAAACCTGTGACTAAGGCAGAGTTATCTTTTAGTACTACAGCTGGATTGGTGTTCCGAAGTTTCAGCGCCAAGTATTCGAAAGCGAGAGCGGACACTGAAGCGATACACAGGTTAAGTAGTCCGCCCCAGCCGGTTTGGTATAAAAAAACAGCAATGCCCGGTAGCAAAGCCAGTATGACCAGTCGCATGACGTGAGAAACATCCGTCGGCAACGTGTTGTTAGTGGGCTGCAGCATCAACGTCGATTGCCGTGGTCATCGGGCTTGTCACTTGCAGCGCCGCGCTTGCGATCCAGTGCCGCCGCGATCATCTTTTTTCTGCGTAAATCGGCATCCACTGAAGCGTGCTCAATGGATTCCTGTTTGGGTAGAGATTTCTTTATTGAGGCATTTCGAGTTCGCAGTTTGTTTTTACTCGACAAACGTTGCTGTCGTTTTTCGAAACGCGTTTTTGCAAGATCAGCCAGATGTTGAGCTGTAGCTGACTCCCTGACGTGTTGCTTGGCCTGTTGAAATGCTGATGTTAACGGAATTTTACTGGGGCAGACTGTATCGCAGCAGCCGCACTCAATACATGAGTCCAGCCGATGCTCCTCGAGTGATCTTGTCTCGTTCTGCAAAGCATAGACATAAAGCTGCTGAGGTAGCAGTAACTCGGGACACACGTCTGCGCACGCGCCGCAGCGAATGCAGGGTTGTATCGACGGTGGCTTTGAATCTGTTTCTGAAAATGCAATGCAGTTAGTCGATTTTGAGATTACGTCATCAATGGACACGAGTGTGCTCATCATCTGACCGCCTGAAGTTATCCGGTAAGGTGGGGTGGGTAACGTTTGCGCATCGTTATATATATGCTGATAAAGATGAGAAATTGAAGTGCCAACAGGCAGCAGGAAGTTTCGAGTGTTACCAAGATGATCAACGATGCTTACAATTCGAGAAGTGAGTGGCGTGTCAAAGTAGAGTGCCTGGTAGATAGCGAAACAGGTGGCAACATTGAGGGACAAAATTCCTGTTTCAGACAATGATATATTTGATGTCGAATTCTGATCGGTATCGAAGGTGTGTTCCCCGATACACAGCTGTGCCAGTTGGTTTTCAGCACCACTTGGGTATACGGATGGCACAGTAATAATTCGAGTGGAAACGTCTGCTTTTTCAAGCGCCAGTTCCATCGCTTTTTTTGCCAGGTGTTTGTTGTCTTCGATTCCAATAATGATCATTGGTATCTGGCATGCGTTTGCAACCAGTTGTAGGCCAGAGACAATTTCATTCGCGTGGTTTTGCATCAGAATGTCATCGCAATGGATGATCGGATCGCATTCTGCTGCGTTAATTAAAAGTACTTTTGGTTCGGGGTGCAGATTTTCAATTTTTTTGGCCGTTGGGAAGCCAGCTCCACCCATGCCCGTAATTCCGTGGTTATGTACCTTGTCGATGAGTTGTTGTTTGGTGATCGTAGGGCTGATTGCTTGCGGGCTCACACCCGGCTTTATCGCGTGTTGGTCTATGTTAATGGTTATTTGAGTGGAACTGATCTTCTCGATTATTCCAGTGCCGCTGGCGTGTACGGGAACTTCAGCAAGATGCTGGCTGGCGGTAAGTGCCTGTCCCGCAGAGACATGTTGTCCCTGGGACACAATGATGTTTCCTGGTGAACCCTGATGTTGCTTAATCGGAACGGTCAGGATATCCGCAACAGGTATTGTTTCAATTTGCGGGGCTGGCTTCTTGTTAAAGCGCAGGCCGCCGTGTAGTCGTCCACTATTAGTGCTTTTTAGTAGCCGGGCTATCATGTAGGTGCGATCGTATATTCGGTCTTAGTGATCAAGTCAATGCAGTCCACCGGGCAGGGCGGTACGCAAAGCTCGCAGCCAGTACAATGATCAGTGATGACTGTATGCATTAGCTTGGCTGCACCCGAAATTGCATCAACCGGACATGCCTTGATGCAAAGTGTGCAACCAATGCACTCATCTTCCCGGATGATTGCGATGGCGACTGGTTTTTCAATTCCGAACTCTTCATTAAGTGGAATGATCTCTCTGCCAAGCAGATTAGCGAGCGCTGCAACTCCGGCTTCGCCACCTGGTGGACATTGGTTTATCTCTGCTGTTTCATTGGCTACTGCCTCGGCATAAGGGCGGCAGCCCGGATAGCCGCATTGTGCACATTGAGTTTGCGGCAGCAGACGGTCTATCTGGTTGACCAGAGAGTCCGCATCTTCCTGAAACCATGAGTTTGCATAGCCCAGTATGCAGCCGGTAAAAAGTGCCAGTAAAGTGATAATCAGTATGCCGAGCATAGCGGTGTTAAACGTGTTTATTCCCGGCTATACCATGCCGGAAAAACCCATAAATGCCAGTGACATAAATCCTGCGCTGATAAGGGCTATGGCAGTGCCTTTAAACGGTAATGGTACATCGGCGTTATCAAGCTTCTCTCGTATAGCGGAAAACAACACCAGAACGATGGTGAATCCCAAAGCCGCTCCGAAACCGTAAAACGCAGCACTTAGAAAGGACTCATTAGTGCGTACACTGAGAAGTGCTACTCCCAGCACGGCACAATTGGTTGTGATCAGCGGCAGGAATATACCCAGCACACTATGTAACAGCGGACTGGATTTTCGAATAAACATTTCTGTAAATTGAACAAGGCCTGCGATGATCAGTATGAAACTGATCAAGCGCAGATACTCGAGCCCCAATGGCTCGAGTACCCATTGGTTAAGACTGAAACTGCACACCGATGCTAAAGTCAGTACGAAGGTGGTGGCCAGCCCCATACCCAATGCCGTTTCCAGTTTCCGCGAAGCACCCATTAACGGACACAGTCCAAGAAAATGCACCAACACAAAATTGTTGACGAGAATGGTAGCCAGCAGAATCAGGAATACATCGGTCATGGGTTACTTTACTCGCATACCCGGTGCGGCTCCCTGATCGGGAGACAGAATAAACAAGTCACTTCCGCCAGGGCCCGCCGCTAGCACCATACCTTCTGACATGCCAAAACGCATTTTGCGAGGCTTGAGATTGGCCACCATGACCGTTTGACGTCCTACAAGGGTAGAGGGGTCGTAAGCTGATTTTATACCGGCAAATACGTTGCGTTGTTCGCCGCCAAGATCCAATGTGAGTTGTAGAAGTTTGTCAGCTCCTTTGACGTGGTCTGCCGCAACAATGGTGGCAATACGCAAATCAACTTTGGCGAAATCATCGAACTCTATTTCATCGCTTATCGGATCATCGGCAAGTGGCCCGGTGACGACGGGAGCCGCAGTAGCTGCCTGCAGGTCTGCTTTTGTTGCTTCTACTATCGCGTCGATTGACTCTTTTTCGATGCGTTTGATCATAGGTTTGAATTTTTCAATGCCATGATCGAGAAGTGGAGTCTTTGAATCGTCCCAGTTAAGCGGGCCTACCTTTAAGAAGGATTCAGTCTGATCGGCGATTCCCGGTAACACCGGCTTCAGGTAAACCACGAGGTTGCGAAACAGGTTAATGCCAAGAGTGCAGATCCGGTGTACCTGCACCTCGTTGCCGGGTTCTTTGATTAGCGCCCACGGGGCGTGTTCTGCAATGTACTGGTTTGCCTTGTCTGCCTGCACGATGATTTCTCTGATGGCACGGCTGTACTCTCTGTTCTCGTAAGCGCTGGCAATCGAGTCTGCGGCTTGGGCTGACTCATCAAACAAGGACTGATCAGATACCTCTGTAGCAAGCTTTCCGTCGAACCTTGATGTGATAAAGCCAGCGCAACGACTCGCGATATTAACAACCTTGCCAACCAGATCTGAATTTACTCTGGCGGTAAAGTCTTCAAGGTTTAGATCAATGTCTTCAACTTTGTTGTTGAGCTTGGCAGCGAAGTAGTAGCGCAGGTATTCGGGTGGCAGATGATCAAGGTAGGTTCGGGCTTTGATAAACGTACCGCGTGACTTTGACATTTTTGCGCCATCTACGGTTAAAAAGCCGTGGCAGTGCACGCCGGTTGGTTTGCGAAATCCGGCGCCGTCTAAAACGGCGGGCCAGAACAGGGTGTGAAAGTAGGCGATGTCTTTGCCAATAAAATGTACCAGCTCGGTGTCTGAACCGGCATTCCAGTATCGATCAAATTCAGCCGAGTTGTCCCCGAGTAAATGCTTGTGGCTGCCCATATAACCAATAGGTGCGTCAAGCCATACATAGAAGTACTTACCCGGCGCATCAGGAATCTCAAAACCCCAGTAGGGTTTGTTGCGAGAGATATCCCAGTCTTTGAGGCCACCCTCAAACCACTCTTTCAACTTGTTGCTAATTTCAGGTTGCAGTTGATCGCCTTGCGTCCATTCCTTAAGCATTGGTTCGAAATTGTTGAGCTTGAAGAAGAACTGCTCTGAGTCTTTGAGAATCGGTGTCGCGCCACTGACAACGGACCGGGGGTTTACCAGTTCGGTGGCATCGTAAGTCGTGCTGCAATTTTCACAAGCATCGCTGTCCTGATCTTCGGTGCCACACTTGGGGCAGGTGCCGCGCACAAACCGGTCGGGCAGGAACATTTCTGCTTCCGGATCGTACAGCTGCTCTATTGTGCGGGTAATAATGTGGCCGCCTTCTTTCAGGCGTTGATAGATGAGTTCCGCGCATTGGCGGTTTTCGTCTGAATGTGTTGTGTGGAAGTTGTCGAAACTTAGCTGAAAATCGACAAAATCCTGCTCGTGCTCGAGTTTCATGGCATCGATCAGTGCTTGTGGTTCGATCCCCTCTTTTTGTGCTGACAACATGATGGGGGTGCCATGTGCATCATCGGCCCAAACCCACACGGCCTTGTTTCCGCGCATGCGCTGAAATCTGGCCCAGATGTCAGTCTGTATGTATTCCAGCATATGCCCCAGGTGGATCGGGCCATTGGCGTAGGGCAGCGCGGCGGTAATCAGGATATCCCGCGGGTTGCCAGCGTCTGGCGTAGCAGTGTCGGTCATTTGTCTGTGCTTGGGTCAGTGGGGCACAAAGTATAGCGTTTTAAAGCGCTGTGTCCGAGTTCTTGCTTCGATAAACCGATGCGAAAGTGCGCACAGAAAAATGTGTCGCTGGTGTATCATTGCGGCATGGTTAATTGAACCGCATCTTATGAGGGTTGGAATAGATGTCGACAACGACAAAAGAGGCAGTACAGCAGGCACTGGCCGGCTACACAGATCCGTATATCGGTAAGGATCTGGTGAAGGCAAAGTGTGTTCGGGAAGTCTGGATTCAGGACGGATCGGTCGAGGTTGATCTGATGATGCCTTACCCCTGTAATGGCATACACGCTCAAATGCGTGAAGACCTTACACCGTTGGTCACGGCGCTGGACGGAGTCAATGATGTCTCCTTCAACTTTTCTTCAAAGATAATCGCCCACTCAGTGCAGCACGGCGTCAAGCGGATGGAGAACGTCAAGAACATTATTGCTGTGGCATCCGGCAAAGGCGGAGTGGGCAAGTCGACTACTTCGGTCAATCTCGCGCTTGCGCTATCTCATGAAGGGGCCAAAGTCGGTTTGCTGGATGCTGATATTTACGGCCCGAGCCAGCCGCGCATGATGGGCTTGTCGGGTCAGCCTGAATCTGAAGACGGCAAGTCAATTGAGCCGATGCGAAACTATGGCATTGAAACGATGTCGATCGGTTTTCTGATTGATGAGGAAACTCCCATGATCTGGCGTGGCCCGATGGTCACCCAGGCTTTAGAACAACTCTTGAACGATACCAACTGGAGTGATCTCGACTATCTGGTGATTGATTTGCCACCAGGCACCGGTGATACACAGCTGACTCTGGCCCAGAAGGTACCGGTCAGTGGTGCAGTGATTGTCACGACCCCTCAGGACATCGCCTTGCTTGATGCACGCAAGGGCTTAAAAATGTTTGAGAAAGTCGAAGTTCCGATTTTGGGTATCGTTGAAAACATGAGTACCCATGTGTGCACTGAATGTGGACATGAAGAACATATTTTCGGCGAAGGTGGTGGTCAGCAAATGGCCAAAGACTATGACATTAGTCTGTTGGGTTCGTTGCCCCTTGATATGTCGATCAGACAGCAGGTGGATGGCGGCAAGCCAACAGTCGTCAGCGATCCTGACGGGGCTATCTCGTTGCGTTACCGCGAAATCGCGCGAAAAACATCGGCGGCGTTAGCCAATCAGGCCAAAGATTACAGCGCTAGTTTTCCGAATATCGTTATTCAGTCAACCTGATATGTCGATCAAATCAGATAGCTGGATACGCCGAATGGCTCGGGATCATGGCATGATCGAGCCCTTCGAGAGTGGCCAGGTGCGCGAAAACCAGGGCGACGCCAAGGTCATTTCCTACGGCACATCAAGCTATGGTTACGATGTGCGTTGCGCGGCCGAATTTAAAATATTCACTAACATTAATCACGCGATCGTTGATCCTAAAAACTTTGACACCGACAGTTTTGTCGATGTGAACAGTGATGTGTGCATTATCCCGCCGAACTCTTTTGCGTTGGCGCGAACGGTTGAGTATTTCCGGATTCCGCGCAGTGTTCTGACTATCTGTCTTGGTAAATCGACCTACGCGCGCTGCGGGATTATTGTCAACGTCACTCCGCTTGAGCCCGAGTGGGAAGGGCATGTCACCCTGGAGTTTTCGAACACCACACCGCTGCCTGCAAAGATTTACGCTAATGAAGGCGTCGCGCAAATGCTGTTTCTGGAATCTGACGAGGTGTGTGAGACCAGCTATGCCGATCGTGCCGGGAAATATCAAGGGCAAAAGGGCGTAACGTTGCCGAAAACCTGAGTATGAAACTACATGAACCAGTGCTGATGAAATCAATAATACCCGGCGAGGAAAGACAGCCTGGTAACTGGTGCGTTGAAGCACAAAGTGGTTTATGGAAGAATCATCTCAGATTAAAAGAAAATTACTGGCGCCAGCATGATTGATTCCGACGGATTCAGACCGAATGTGGGTATCGTCCTAAGTGACGGTAGCGGCAAGGTATTCTGGGCACGCCGGTCTGGAAAAGACTCCTGGCAGTTTCCACAGGGCGGTATTAAGAAGTCAGAAACGCCAGAGCAGGCGATGTATCGCGAGCTGGAAGAGGAAACCGGCCTGGCCCGAAATGACGTTGAGATTATGGGTTGTACACGGAACTGGCTGCGCTACCGGCTTCCGTCAAGATATATCCGCAAGCATCAAAGCCCGGTGTGTATCGGACAAAAGCAAATATGGTATATGTTGCGTCTGGTGGGCGATGAATCCCACGTAAAGCTGGATCACACCGAAAAACCCGAGTTCGACAGCTGGGAGTGGGTAGATTACTGGCTGCCGATGCGGAAGGTGATATTTTTCAAGCGCGATGTGTATCGCGGTGCTCTGGAAGAGCTGGCCCCGCTGGTGTTTCCTGAGGGCACCGAGTCCCGGTAGTGTCACACTAACCAGACAGCGGTTACCGCTTGGCAAACTGCTGTAGTGACAGTAAGTCGTCGATTTTACTATCCAGCACGGCGCCTCGCAGCCTGCCAATGTGTTGCCACACAATCTTGCCACTGTTGTCGATCAAATAAGTAGTTGGCGTGAAGCGCACATTCGGAAATGCGGCGCTGATAGAGCCGTCCCGGTCATGCGCCATGGCATAGCTGATATCCCTGGAATCCTTGAAATCTAAAATTTTCGCTTCTGTGTCGTAGGGCATTGCCACGGCGATGACGTCGAGTGGTTGGCCGGCAAGTCTATCCCGGGTCCGCATCAGATCGGGCGTATCTCTTTTACTGATCGGGCAGTCTGGTGAATAGAAAGTCACCAGTCGGGCTTTGCCATTACTGGCTGCAAGATCAAACTGCCGGCCATCAAGCGATGTGACAGTAACAACCGGAGAAGCGTTCAATCCCTGTGTGGTGGTTAAGTAAAACACGCTGATCGCGGCGATACTCGCGGCGAGCAGATATGGAAGTCTGATTTTCACTGATGGCAAGTCCTCTTGGGTGGCGTGAGTATATGTCGATGCGACAAGCGGATTAATTGCGATCAATTAACGCTGGCAGACAACCCGGTTGATTTACCTTGCCCACTGGACATATCGATGTCTGGAAAATCAGTTCCCACGGTGAACGCGCTGATCTTAGGTTGTAGATCAGACTATTCGCTTTGCATTGCGTTAACAATTCGCGCGCGGCATTAAATTGGCAGTCGAAAACTAATCGTGATGCTTTGGTGATTTGTGTTTAAAAACACGAAGATTGGGAGGAACAATGAAAGTTTAGTCTAAAGTTTGTTTGCCATCTTGCCGTCCTCTCAAAGAGAAGCACAGAGATCAGTGGCGAATGCCGTTGGTCCTTCAGCACCTTGCTGTCGCTTAACCAGATAGAAAGAGAGCGGAGATCCTCAATGAAGAAGACCTTAATGAGCGCAGCAGTGCTCGTAGCTATGATGGGCAATGCAGAGGCCGACACTCTGGATTTCCTGGACGATTGGAATAAATCAGATTTTTATCTGGGCTTGTTGATATCCAACAGTGACATTTCCGGGGAAACCGGGATTGGCGAAGACATGGGGATGATCAACGCTACCTTCGGTTACGTGTTTCCCAAAGGAATAGCTCTGGAAGCAAGAGTCGGTTTTGGCTCTGACCAGACTGACAGCCTGATGCAGGATCCGGTCACCAGTTACACCGCGGCGATGTTTCGTTATCACTATACGTGGCGCAATAACGTCATGGCTTATGCGGCCGTTGGTACTTCATTGCGGAAGCACAGTAGCGCTGTAGAGGTTAACGATTTACAGGCAGGTGGTGCTTACGCATTTGGTCTGAATCTTTTTGGATCGGATAGAACCGCGGTAAATATTGAATATCTTTATATGGGTGGTCCGGAAGCCTTGTCCTCGATTGGCATTGGTTTCCACCGCTACTTCGGCAAGCACTCACGATAGATGGCGATTGACGTGTCGAGCACTGCAGGAAAAGCTTCCATGAGAGCGACAATGAAAAAAACGATTGCACTGGTACTAATGACAGCGGTTTGGCTGTCTGGATGTTCCGGTCGAACCGATGAGGCTGTTGCAGAGGATCCAAATGATCCACTGGTGATTGCTGCTGCACAAGCGGCGAACGGTCAGATCAGGGTGTTAACCACATCTCCAAGCTTGCTGACCGGTGGTACTGAGTCGGCAAGTATTATCGCCATCGTGACTGACGATAATAATCGTGCGATTGAAGGGCAGGAGGTTGTATTTTCGTCCGACGGCGGCGTGCTTCAGAACATTGTTTCTGCCACGAATGAGTCAGGTGAAGCGACTGCCCAGTTGAGCCTGGCGGGTGATTACCGCAATCGGAATATTGCGGTAACGGCATCGATGGGGGCAATGAACTCAACTGTTCTGGTGGCAGCTACCGGTACGGCATTGGAAATGACATCGCCGGAAAGTATTGTTATCGGAGACACGCCTGAACTTGTGTTTACTTTGCTCGCCGGTAGTGGTCAGCCAATTCCAAATCAGGTGCTGGCGGTCAGGTCTGATGCGGGTAATACTTTTAGTCAGAACTCAGGGACCACTGATGCCAGTGGAGCTGCAACCTTTGTTGTTAGCACCAATGCCGGGGCAGATGTTTTAACCGCTGTGGCACTTGACGCGACCGTGGACCAGTCGTTCCCGCTCACGGTTGTGGACAATGTACAGGCGGTAGAAACTCCGATCAGGATCAGAGTGATCAGCAATGAATCTTCAATCGAAACCGGTGGTAATGATATAGCGCGAATCACTACGCTTGTTACTGATGAAAACAATCGGGTTATTAGTGGTAAGGATGTCGAGTTTTCGTCGACTGGTGGTGTATTACAAAACATATCTCCTGTAACAAGTGCAGCTGGTCAGGCGACCGCTGAGCTTAGTCTGGCAGGCGATTTTAGAAATCAGGACATCACAGTGACTGCAAACGTGGATGATCAGGAAGGTAGTGTTCTAATATCTACGAGTGGCAGTACATTGTCGATTGCTGGACCTACGGCGCTTGTTAGCGGAAACCAGGCGGAGCTCGAAGTGGTTCTTACCGGTGGTAACGATCAGCCGATTTCTAATGAAGTTATTTCTATCACTTCATTAGCGGGCAATAGTCTCTCTGCCGATACCGTGACAACGGATGCAACCGGTAAGGCGCTGATCACTGTAGGAAGTACTGCGGGTGATGACGTAATTACAGTATCTGCTTTAAACAGTACTGTTGTGAAAGAGCATGCCATTAAGATAGCAGCTGATGTACTGGTTGTGGTTGAAATCGATGGTTATGATTATCGTTCCCTTGAAGTTGGCGCGCCCCGTCCGTTTAAAGTTCTATGGGAAAGTAACGGTCAGCCGGTAGCAGCAGGGCAACCGTTAAAATTCAGTATGACGAACGGCGAACTGTGGATTAACAATGGTACAGTTGCGGTCCCGGATTTTGCGTCCTTTAGTGCAAATCAGTCTGTGGCTACAGATGCGCAAGGCATCGCGACAATCTATGTGAGTTCAAGTGCTGCAGGTCCTGCGACTATCGCGTTTTATGACGAGAATGATCCAAACACGGTTTCGCAGTATGAAATAGAATTTACAGCCGTAGAGGTAAGTAAAATTATTGCCGAAGCATCGCCTGCCAGTGTGGCTGCTGGAAATCCGAGTACAGTGTTCGCTTACGTCACTGATGAGTTTGGAAATCCGGTCAGGGACATTGTGGTCGAATTTAGCAGCGACAGTTTAAAGGGTGGTACGATTTCACCAGTGAATGCGGTGACAGATTCAGATGGACAGGCCAGAACTACATTTACAGCTGGTAGCACTGCCACTGAAACAGACGAGCTGGTTATCGAGGCGGTTGCGTCGGGTTGGCCGGCAATTGCGTCGGCACAGGTTTCTCTGACTGTTACTGAGCGGCAGCTCAATGTCATTATCGGATTGGCCGGCAACTTAACCGAGGCGGATTCTGATACACGGTATAGAAAAGCCGGGCTTGTTCAAGTGACTGATGGCGCTGGACGGCCAGTGCCTGATGCCGCTATCGATGTTTCGATGATTCCAACAATTTACGCTTACGGGCAGTTAGTAGGAATTGACACAGATAACGACGGAGAGCTGGACGCCTGGGGGCCGAGTTACACCCTGATTTGCCAATCTGAAGACATCAATGGCAATCGTATTCTGGACGACGGTGAAGACCTGAATTTGAACGGCGTGCTTGATCCAAGTGACCCGGGACTGGTTGATGCTGATCCGGTCAACGTACCAACTGTTATAGGTGGGCAAATCACTACAGATGCAAACGGCGTAGGTTTCTTCTCCATTGCATACCCTCAAAGTAACGCCTGGTGGTTCGAGACACTGATCACTGCCCGCGTTCAGGCGCTTGGTGTGGAAGGTGTGGCCGACTATGATTTTCCACTTGTGCCAGTTGCAGATGATGTAAATGACTATGCGAAGAGCCCACCTAATGCTTACAGCCCATATGGTGTGATACCTACTGCAGAGGATTCGCTCTGTCGTAGTTTATAATCTGAAGAATTCAGGTCAGAGTAGAAGTGAAAAAACCCTGTCTAGTTGCAGGGTTTTTTTTTACGCTGAATAATGGACGCCAAATACAAACGGTCAGCACAAATGAAATGTACTTCAGCAATGGGTTATCTGTTCGTCGGAATAACCCTGATACAGGGATGTGCCGGTTCATCACCGGATTTTGAGCGCCGTACCCTTGGAGGTGCCAGCCAGGAGGCGAAGCTTGCGTCCTTGCTTGATCCGGTATCGACCCCAACTGAGGTCCAAAGTGGTGGTGCTATGCGTATAAACGTGCCGTTGTGCTCCAGCACCGCTGGCTATCCTTCAGGGGGGTGGGCTATTGATGCGGGCAACTGGTGTGTTGTGTCCTGCAAGCAGGCCGGAAATACTGGTGCGCGTTGGGTGGCAGGTGCGGACGGAAACAGGTGTCTGGCGGCATCGGTAACCGGTGCGACGTCCCGCGTTGAAATCGATTTTAAGTGGTCGGACTTAACACTTGATAAGCAGTCAACGTTTGACGGGATGTCACGATCCTTTTTGAGCGACACCGAATGGCATTGCAAGGAATTCAACTATTTGATTGATCCCGCTACTAATAATGGCTTCTGGTCCGAGATCGCCGGTGGCGCTGCTATCTATAGGTTTCATAGAAACGGCAAGCTGTCGACGGGGCGGTCTCTTGGTTTAATGAAGCTTGGGGGCACCTGGTCCGTTAATGGGCAAGAGCAGGTATTTTTTAATAGTTCTCAGGTGTTTAAAAACGCCATAGACTATGGTGGTGGCCGGTTTGATAACTTCGTGACAACGACCAGGAAACAAGTATGCAGGTACGTACGGGAGGCGGATGTACCTGCATAGCCTGGTTGGCGTGACATTATCGAATGAGAGTGGTGATTCATTTTATGTATGGCGACGCGGCTTGTAATCTTCAGCTGATGATTACTGAGGTTTCCACATAACATATCCACCTTTCTGGACGCTTTCTTCTAACAAATCAATCAATGGTTTTGCGCGTGTATGCAAGCCTACCGATTGCTCACCTTCGTCATCATCACTATCGTTGTGCTTCTGCACGGGTAGTTTTTCCAGAGCGTTGCGAAGGTTGTCCAATGCCGCTGGAACATCTTCTTCGCGAATTGCGCCTTCATCATTGCCGCTTTGCCCCATCATTTTTAGAAGCTGTTTGGCGACATCGCTAAACATCATAAAGCTGCCGGTATTTTCGCCTTGAATTTCAAGTAACATTAAGTTCTCCGTGTGTTGGCCAATTTTATCACAGCCGCTTCTCCAGATGGTTGATGCGCCAATAATTCGATCGCTTGTGTGTAATACAACCGATACAAAACTTTGTTACTTCCACACATCGGCGCAAACAGTAAACTAATTTAAATTATTACCACTATGTGAGTCGGATCAGGTGATACACTTAATCCAGATTTAAAAGACCTGATTAAGCGGATGTCGTCCTTGTCAGGTAATAGTTGGGGGTGGGGCAGCGCTTTGTCGTTGCCCCTTTTTTTTGCGTCTTGATTGTTGGTGGATCGCAACGATCACCCGATAGATCCATCAAGAAATTGATCCTGGCGTTCCCAGGTCTCCCACGGCCCACCACTAAATTGTTAAGCAGATCCCCGATGTCTGGAATTGGACAAGTGTTTCAGGCACCTGCATCCAGGGCTGTTAATGGCGAGCTGTGATCCCCGAGCCAGTTTCCACAGATGTTCTATAGTTTAAAGTGCGGCACTTGCTGTGTGGGAGTGTGGGCGTCTTGTGGTGCCTGTCCCCCCGTTTCCACAGCAAGATTGTGTACAACTGTAAACCTTGTCAATCATCGGGTCGACCAAGTTCTAAAATGTCATGGCGTCTGGCATTCTGTCTGACTTGTCGGACAGACTTCGGGCCACAGGTGGCTTGAGCAAGATGAATGGATGAACAATCAACTAAGTAAAGGGATATTGGTAATACCAAAACAATGAATTCAGTAGCACCTCAAAACCTGAACGATGTAATCTCAATTGCTACCGGTGGCTTTCATAGTGTGGCGCTTCGCCAGGACGGCCAGCTTGTCGCGTGGGGTTGTAACGCTTATGGGCAGTTGGACATACCGCAGTTTCAGGATGGCATCGCATCTGTTTGCTCGGGAAGAAATCACAGTCTGGCCTTGACTAATTCGGGGCAGGTAATCGCCTGGGGGCAAAATCGCTTCGGGCAAATTGTGGTGCCGGAGCAGTTGGTCGATGTTGTCATGATTGCGGCCGGGCGCAACCACAGCCTTGCTATGCGTAGCAATGGAACGGTCGTGGCCTGGGGTCACAATCAATTTGATCAGTGTGCTGTACCGGGACATTTGGCCAGGGCTGTGAATATTTACGCCGGTGAGTACAGCAGTATAGCGCTCAAGAGTGACGGCACCGTTGTGGAATGGGGCGGTCTCCCGGCATCCAGGGTGCAAACCGAAGCCGAGGTTGTTTAGCAAAGCTCGATTTCAACCGTCGAGCCCGCCAGCAGTTTCAATGAGTTATTTTATACTTGCCAGTTGATCATCAGATGCTGGCAGCAATAATATTTCTACCCGGCGATTTTTCTGCCTGCCCTCTTCGGAGTCGTTATTTGCGAGAGGTTTGGTATCACCGGCACCACTGACGCTCATTTTGTTGGCCTTTATCCCTGCGTTCTCAGTGAAGAAGTTTGCCGTGGACAATGCTCTTGCCATAGACAGCCCAAGGTTATCTTTGAATATTGCTGATAGCTTTGCGCCAAGTGGGACGTTATCGGAGTGTCCCTCGATCATGATCCGTCGGTTGTCAATTGACTCGATTGCGCTCCCCACCTTTGATAACAAGCTCTGCCCCTCAGCGCTCAGTCTGGAACTGCCCGTGCGAAACAACTGACTGGAGTCTACTTTCAGCACCAGTGAATTGTCCTCAAGGCGGGTGATTGTTACCGAGTCGGCACCACTGTCTTTTAGATTCTTTTCGATCCGGGCTGCCAGATTTTTTGATTCTTCCGCCAGTGCGTTGTGCGCGTCTATTAATGCGGTCTTTTCCGCCATGAGTTCCTGTAGCTGGGTCTGCTTTGAGTTAAGCCTTGTCTGTGATGCATTCAGATCAGCTTTGAACCCTGCCAGGCTTTCTTCGATGTGTTTATTATTGTTGAGACTTTCTTCGAGAATACTCTCTAGTGTTGCAACACTTGCCGTTAGTGATTTGATTTTTTCGTTTGCAGCGGTGTTTTCTTTCGTGCTTGCGTCCAGTTTGTCTGTGAGGTTTGCGGCCGTTGAGTTTGACTGAGCGACATCAGATTCTAAAGACGAAACAGTCTGTTTAAGGGCTGTGGTTTCTTCCGCGCTGGAGCTAAGGTTGGCGGATAGCCTGGTGATCTCCGGTCGTGCTTCGTTGAGCTCGGCGGCAAGTCGGTCTCTTTCAATTTGTAATGCGTTTATTTGGCTGAGCCGGGTTTGTAGTTGCTGATCCAGCTCGGCGTTTGAAGCGGAAGCCGAGCTGTTGGCCTCGGTTAAATCGGAGATTTGATCCGTTGCTGACGCAAGGTTTGACTGAAGTGACTCGGCTTTCAGGGATGCTTCAGTATATTTTTCACTGCTATCCAGCACCTTGCCTTCCAGAGTTTCAATTTCAGTTTCTCTGTTTGTTAGTGCAAGGGTTAATTCGCTATTTATGCTGCTCAGTGCGTTGTTAGTTTCTGTTAAGTCGCCGAGCTCACCTTCGAAAGTTGTGGTAGTGGCTTGCAGATCTTGTTCTGCAGTGATCAGCTGACTGTCTAATTTTTCCCGGGCTGTGGTAAGTGTTTTCAGTTCCTTGCTTAGTGCGGAAATTTCTTTGTCGCGCGCTCCCAGCGTTGCCGTAGAATTCAATGAGGCTTGCCTCGATTGCTTCTTCAGCTGAGTCAGGTCCGTCGTCAGTGTATTGATCTGTGTATAGAGCTTTTCTTTGGTTTCAATCAGGTTGCCTACTGTCTCGGCGTTTCTGTCTTTTGTTTTTGCAAACGAAAGTTCCGCGGCCTCGCGTTCGGCGGCGCTGTCAGCCTGTGCCTGCTGGAGTGAGGTAACGTTATCTCTCTGTAGTTGTATCAGTGCTGTGTTAGCTAACAGCTGTTTCTTCATCAGTTCTATGCGCGAGTCTGATTTTTCGAGGCTGTTGGTGAGCTTCTTTTTGCGAGTCGATAGATCGGCAATGGTAGATTTCAGCGTTGTTATTTCGCTATTTAAGCTGGTGATTTCTTTTGATTGCTGTTCAGTGGTGGATTGCAACGCCTTGGCAGTTGCCCGGTGACTGGTAGCTGTAGCCTGGTATTCTGCCAGCAACTTTCGCAGCTCATCATTTTCGATGGTTAGTGAAGTGTAGGCTTCTGAGTAGTTTTTAAATAATCGCTCGTCAGTTTCCTGATCAAGCTGTAGCGGGTGTCTTTCTGTAAGAAGGCGGTGAAGTTGTGCGCGAAGCTCGGCCCGCTCAAGTTGTAACGTTTGAATTGTCTTCTGTTGTTCGTCAACGACTTCGCTGTCAGCAGATATTAATTGCTGTGTGCCTTGGTTGGTGTCGCCGATTACATTGTTTAATTGCGCTCTTTCACTGATCAGCCCTGACAGAACGTTGGTCAGATTGTCCAGCTTAAGGTTGTAGCATGACAGCCGGGTTGCCATAGATGCTGCATCGTCTGTGTTTACCGCGTCGGATGGCACGCAATCATCTGCTGGAGGCTCAATTGCAATATTCTGTGAAAAGCTATTGCCGCTGTAGAAAGTCAGCGTTGTAGAGCAAAGCAGCAGGACCAGGTTACTACTGTTGCGTTTGATCACGTTGGGGCCTCCGGGTTTGTTGCGACAGATTACGACAGGCGGGCTGTCTTGAATCGTTATCCCAGTATGTACCGAGGACGTAAAGGAGTAAACCAGTACCTTAACCGAGGCACACAAACACAACCGCTACAGTGTTGCAGTTTTGAATCGAAGCGTTAATGCGGGGGCTTTGCAACGTTAAGAAGCACAGAAATGCGAAACGTGCAGAGGCGCGCGTTTATTCCTGCTTTCGATCCATGTTGAAAGCATCTTGTTAGCCGTTGTGGTCCTGGCTCGCTACTCATTTTGTCGGCAGCCCGCGTGATTGTGTGTTTTAGCACTTAAGTTGGATATAGAGAATCCGCCGTGACTAAGGAAACAATGCCAGCTGTTCAAGGCCTCTTGTCTCCGGGAATCCTGCCATCACGTTCAGGTTTTGAAGCGCTTGTCCTGAAGATCCCTTCACGAGGTTGTCTAGAGCCGCAATTATAATTACCCGGCCTGGAATGCGGTCTTCATAGGCGTTAAGCATGACCCGGTTTGAGCCACGTACGTACTGAGTTTGCGGAAAGATTCCCTCGGGGGATAAATCCACAAACGGTTCGTCGGAATATCGGGTTGATAACACTTGTCTGCAATCTTCCGCGGAATGTCCGTCGTTAAGTCGGGCGTAGCAAGTCACCAGTTCGCCGCGACTCATTGGAATAAGGTGGGGCGTAAAGTTTATTGTCAGCGCCTGCTTTGCCGCCAGTGATAGTTCCTGTTCTATTTCCGGTGCGTGTCGGTGTGCGGCGACAGCATAGGGTCCCATACCTTCGCCTGCTTCGGCGAACAGTGTGTTTTGTTTAAGCGATCTACCAGCACCAGTGAGTCCGGACTTGGCATCGATAATCAGGTCGCTTGAGTCAATCAGGTTGTTTTGCACGAGTGGCAGCAATGCAGTGAGGACAGCAGTCGGGTAGCAGCCCGGGCATGCAACAAGGTGTGTTGCTGCTATCTCTGAACGATAGTGCTCGGTAAGGCCGTAGACAGCCTTTTTTTGCAGTTCAGTGGCTGCGTGTGGATTCCCGTAGGTGGCCTCATACAATGCCGGGTCACGCAGACGGAAATCAGCCGAGATATCAATAATCTTCAGATGCCCCGGCAGGTCTTTGATCACCTGCTGGCTGGTGGCGTGTGGCAGTCCGCAAAATGCAACGTCCAGCTGATTCCAGTCAACTTCTTCGTTGCGTACAAGCGTGGGCAGGTTATGTCCGCCCAGATGTGGAAATACCTGCTCAATGCGCTTGCCGGCGTGGGAGTTGGCGGTCAGCGTTGTAATATCGATGTTCGGATGATTAACGGCCAGTCTGATCAGATCAGCCCCTGTGTAGCCAGATGCACCGACAACAGCGGCTCGCAATGTACTTTCAGCCATGCTTGTAAATTTATACCGGGTGATTAGTTGGAAATTGCTTTGTCAGGCTGATCGGCCGGGGCGCGGGTCCCAGATAACGGCGTCTGTCATCCAGCAGTTGTTGAATGCACTGCCGCTTTGCTTTGACAGCCTGAATTGATATTGATGGATCAACCCGTTTTCGTCAACGATTTCCGTTAGCACCACGGCGTTGGATTCATCAGCATTTTTTAAAATTACATCAGCGCTTTGATGATTAAGCATCGGGCGATACTGAGGGATATCAAACAGCAGAGCAAATTTCTGCAGAGGTCCGGTCATCTGTTTATTGGCGGGCGACGCAAAGCGAAAGGTTGCGGCAATTCCTTCACCACCGGAATTTTCCTGCAGTGATTTTAACTGAAAGGTGACGACATCTACCGGGGTAAGCTCCGGTGTAGGCTCAAGTGCGGCGCACTGTATTGAAAAAAACAGCAGCGAACATGCAATCAGTTTAAACATTGCTCATCTCCGAAGATTGATGAGCTAAGTTCTACCAGAGTTTTATTGGCAAGTACACGATGAGATAGCGCGCTTGCAGAGTGTGCAAGCGCGCATTAGCACTAGTAGTCGGGTTGTTCTGTCCAGTAAACCCGGGTCAGCTCCTGATAGTCAGGCGTTGCAACTTTTTCAAGATTAACCAACACGGTGAGTTCCCCGTCACTGTCAATAAACGGTGTCGGCTCGTTGGGTATACCCGCAACAGACAGGTCGCTGTATCTGGATTCCGGTGTCGTGCCATTTATGGGGGTGGCATCGAAAACGCTGACTGAATAATGCCGGCCTGTACCAACGGCTGGTGAGCACGAGTCGCTGGCCACTGTTTCCGGCAGGTAGCTGGTAAAGATGATCTGATTACTGACAGTCAGCGATGAGGCAAGTACTTTTTCGCCTGAACCCGTCATTTGCAACAGCCAGCCCTGCTTCGCTTTAAGGCTATCCGCAGCATCTGACGCGATGGTCACATCAGTTGACTGAATCAGGTTGGCCGTCGCGTCGTACAGGTCGTCTTCTTTCACTGCTCGATAGACGGTAGTGCCGGCAGCCGCGCTGGCAACATCGTCGACCATGCCGTAGCCCTCGGGGCGGCTTGTAATACTTGTTTGTCGGATCATGTAAAAACGATCATTAACAGATTTGTCCAGCGGATGAGCGCGATTACCCGTGCCGATCGCGATGGACAGAAACCTTTTGCCGCTTTGCTCAACCAACGCGACGTCGGGTCGGTAGAAGAAGCGACGATTGTCCGCGACCGCAGTGTCAGAGGATAGATTGGCAATTACCCCGCCCGAAACCAGTGAATCGACATTCGTGTTCCGGTTGTCAATATCGAAGCGCCAGACCTGGCCACCCATATCACCAACATAAATCTGGTCTGCGAGCTCATCACCATTCAGATCAATGATACGAAGATCCGACGGTATGCTGTATTGCATCGAGGCGGTATCAACCAGCGTGTCAGCCGCTGTTGCAGAATTCCAGATTAAGGCCCCGGTAGTAGCGTCGACGATGAATATATCGTTGCCGGTGTTGTCCGCAGAGCGCATGTTGGAATGGTCAAGCGTCGAGTTATAACCGCCACCGAAGATAAGAACTTTCTTTTCTACGCCATTGACAGAAATCTTACTTAATGCAGGTTTTGACCAGGACTGGCCCAGCTTTTCGAAACCCACGGTGCCATCGCCGCCGTTAGCAGCACTCGGGCCGCCCTTGATTGACCAGAGGAAGTCGGGCTCTGCCTTTGTGGTTACGTTGAGCGCATAGTAATTGGCTCCACCGCGGCGCATGCCCATGTACAGGTAGGCGTGATCGGTGCCATCGATCTTGCCGTTGCTATCCTTATCTTCGGCCCACAAAGTCAGATCACCGTCGATGCCGTATAGGCGATTGATGGTCCGTTCGTTTTTGTAATACGTGTCAAGGTTGCCCAGTAAATCAGTGGGAATAAAAGAGAATACTTCGTGTCCGTCGCTGCTGTTAATGGCATGGAGAAACCCTTCATTCGTACCAATAAACACGACGGAGTCCGGCTCTGCTTCAGTGCCACCATAGGTGATAATGGCGGGTCGCGAATGCAATGGATCTCCCATCTGTAAGCGAGTTGTCGAGCCGGTAGACTCATCGTCTACGTCTACGCCACGGGCCCATTGCAGCAGGTTAGTCCGATCCGCATCGGGCACGCCTAATATAGCCGAAGTGATAGCTGTGTTTGATTCGTGAAAGGCGTTGGTGCTGTCAGTAAGGTCTGCGTCTGCTCCGGTATAGGTGTATACAGGTCTGCCATCAATATCTGTTCTGCGATCGAGGTCGAACAAATTTGCCGCACCACCTTTTACAACGTCGCCGCCATCAGAACCTGCCGACCAGAAACTCTTTGCGCCAGGTACAAAGGCACCGGTCGATGTATCAAGAGCAACCTTGTCGGTCTTGTCTTTAACTTCTTTGTCGAACTTATAGCGCTTCAGGTTGCCAGACCAGCGTTGTGTGTTGTCCGGCTGAAAAAGGGCCAGGTACATATCATCGCGGTGAGAAAACCGTGTGAACTGATCTAAGGTGATAGCGGGTGCCGCAAACGTATTGCTGCTGTCGTTGGCCACTTCAAGAATCGAGTCAAATGCAGTGATCAGATCAGTGGCTGAATCAGCGTTGAAATGTTGGCCGTTACCAGCGGTAGAAACCGTTGAAAGCCAGTCGGCTGAAAAGTTGAAGCCAATGGTGTGTGTGATGATATTGTTATCACCGGTCAGGGTGCTGGAGTGATCCGTGTCGAAAAGATACGCAGCGAGTTCTGCTCCACAGGTGCCGCCGGACAGGGTGGCATCAGGGCATAGGGTAGTGTCATCGCCATAAATTGCTTTGGCAACGGCTGTTTTGGTGGTGTCGTATGATGTCGGGCTACCGTCCGTCAGCAGCACGATGTGATTGCTCTGGCAGGCGGACTCCATTGGACTTGGGTAAGTCGTACCAGAGCCCATGAGTGGCTCGCCGCGAAAGTACTGACCGCCTTCAAACAACGCCCCTACGGTTGGCGTACCACCGCCCGACGTCAGCGCTGTAATGCTTGCTAGCACCTCGGCGCGGTTCTCGGTCACTGGTCGAATTTCCTGCGGCAGTTCGTTTCCGTCACCGGTGAAGGACATCAGGCCGACGTTGATATTATTTGTCGTGCTGACAATCTCAGTCAGTGCGGTTTGCAATCGCTGTAGGCGAGTTGTAGTGCCGCCATCCAAAGAGTCCATCGAGCCGGATACATCCACGACAAAAAGAACGTTTGCCTGAGATGTGTTTTGGCCGAAGAATACCTCGGTGTCATCAGCACTGGTGGCAGTGCAAAAACTGGCCATTGCCGCCAGTAACACGGTGGCTAGCTTATTCGTTTTCGGCCTTGGTGGCGGTAACAGTCGCGCTTTCAATTTCATGGACACTCACACCCGATTTTTGCAAACTTATACTCGTCCTTCCTGGATGAACAACGGTTATCGTTTGCATGAATTTCGTAGGCAGGTTGGCGGCAGCAACAATGTGTACCTGAGTCTCATGGCCGGCTGAAGGAAGAAAATGAGAGTTGTCTCTACATCTGCGGTAAGGTTTTGCGCCCCGGCGGCGCAAATTCAAATGCTTATCGGGCGAACTGATGTGAGTGGCGGCCACTTTCTGCCAGGTGACAGAAAGTGGTCGGGTCTAGTGTGGAGGCATTCTATAGATGCACGATCTCGGGGAATTTCGCCTGAGTTAAAAGCCTGCCGCAATGCCCTCTCGGCGTGAATCTGCGCCACCCGTCAATTTGCCATCTTCGATCAGAATAGCGTGCAGCCCGGATGTTAATTTTCTCACTTTTATCTCATGGCCGAGTTTTTCCAGATCGTTGCTGAAATCTTCAGCGGAAGTGTCTTGCTCCAGATCGGTTGCGCCATTGCGATTGACTACGTGTGGAAGATCAACTGCTGATTGTGGATCCATACCCCAATCCAGAACAGCGATCACCGATTGGGTGACGTAGTTTATGATGCGTGAGCCGCCCGGAGATCCAATCGCCAACACCGGTACGTCGTCTTTCAAAACAATGGTGGGCGACATAGATGAGCGTGGCCTCTTGCCGGCTTCCACCCGGTTGGCAATCGGCAATCCGTCTTTCTCCGCAGCACGTGAGAAATCCGTGAGCTCGTTGTTTAAAAGAAATCCGTTAGTCATCACGCGTGACCCGAATCCTGTTTCGATAGTGGTGGTCATAGAGACTATGTTTCCGTACTTATCAACGATAGAAAAATGTGACGTTCCGGCGCGCTCAATCTGAGTGTCAGGTGAAAATCGCATGGCGCTTTGCTGTGGCGGAACGCCTGGCTTTGCTTTTTGCATTGCCGATGAGGAATCAATCAGCTTGGCACGTTCGGCTAAATAGTCGCGATCAAGCAGGCCGCCCGGCATGTCAACAAAGTCTGAATCAGCCATATACAGTCCACGGTCTGCATAGGCAAGTTTGGCGGCTTCGATATAGAGGTGCCAGGCTTCCGCGCTTTGTCCCATTGCCGGCAGGTCGTGCTGCTCCAGCATAGTCAGGATTTGTCCCATGGTCAGACCACCGGAGGTTGGTGGCCCCATGCCGCACACTTCATAAGCACGGTAGGGTACGCACACGGGATCTCTTTCTACGACGGTGTAATTGTTCATATCCTCAATGGTAAGTTCACCGGGATTTATCTCTGTCTGAACTGCCGCGACAATATCTCTTGCAATGCGCCCTTCATAAAACGGCGCTGAGCCGTTGCTGGCAATCTCGCGAAGTGCGGTAGCGAACTGCGGATTTTTCAAGTATGTGCCAGCCGCTTTTGGAGAGCCATCAGCGTTAAAAAAGTAGTTCTTTGTTGTATCAAACAGATCCAGTTTTCGCTCTTGGGCCGCAGCAATGGAATTAGCAAGGCGAGGGGAAATCTGAAATCCAACTTCGGCGTTCACGATAGCGGGCAACAATAATTGATCCCACGGTTGTCGGCCGTGCTGTTTATGGACGTGTTCCAGTAACTTAAGTGTCCCGGGTACACCTACTGATCGGCCGCCCACCACCGCGTCCCACCACTTTACCGGCTCGCCTTCACTGTTGTAGAAATATTCCGGCGTGGCCGAAGCTGGCGCTTTTTCGCGTCCATCGTAGGTAAACAGCTTTTGTTTCTCTGCATCCCAGTAGAGCATGAATGCACCGCCGCCGATGCCTGATGACTGTGGTTCTACAAGGTTGAGCATCATTTGCACAGCCACTGCTGCATCGGCAGCGGTGCCGCCAGCGGCCAGCGTGTCAACCCCCGCATTAACTGCCTTGGGGTTGGCTGCAGCGACCATCGCAGTACTTGTGGTGACCGACTGCCGGACATCAGTAGCAGGACTGGGGGCTGTGGTGTCTGCCCAGGCGCTGCCTAGTGGCAGGGCAGTGATCAGTGTTAGTACCGTCAGTGGATTCCGGGCCTGTAGCATCATTGTCTTTTCCTCGCGTTAATGACTCAGGGTCAACTTATCATAAGTGGGTGTTTTGCTATGTGATTTTCTGTGCGTGAAAAAAGTTACGGACAAATTATTTGTCTTTCCTAAACGATCAAAAGTTTTTAATTGCCATCGTATCTGGCTTGGCTCAGTATCGAAGTTAAATCTGTTGCAGACTCCTGATGAATACACCTGTCCAAAATTCCCGCGTTCATGACTGGCGGACGCCTGCGGTGGTAATTGTTGCTGCCTGTTTTGTTGCATTGTTAGGCTTCGGGGTTCGCTCGTCGTTCGGGTTGTATCTTGATCCCATGACGACAGCCAAGGGTTGGAGTCGGGAAACCTTTGCGTTCGCATTGGCTGTGCAGAATTTAATGTGGGGTATAGGCGTACCGATTGCCGGCGCAATCGCGGATCGTTTTGGCCCAACGAAGGTCATTGCTCTGGGAGCTATCGTTTACGCAGCCGGTGTGTACGGTATGTCAGTGTCAGACTCTGGCTCCATGCTTTTTCTGACAGCAGGTTTGTTAACCGGCGTTGGTGTTGCGTTTACAGCGTTTTCTTTGGCAATGGCATCAATGGTTCGAGTGGTTGGTGTTGAAAAACGATCACTGGTGCTGGGGCTGGGAACAGCGGCTGGATCTTGTGGGCAAGTTCTTTTCTCTCCGCTAAGCCATGCTTTTATTACCTATTTCGGGTGGCAGCAGGCGCTTGTTATTCAGGCTTTTGTGGTATTGCTGTTGGTGCCTTTGGCAATGATGTTGCCGGCAAATAACGCAGATGGCGCAGACGCACAAGCGGATAAGCAAAGTTTATCCAGTGCTGTATCAGAAGCATTTTCGCATCGCGGTTTTCTTTTGCTGACAGCCGGCTTTTTCGTCTGTGGATTCCATGTGGCTTTTATAGGCGTGCATTTTCCCGCCTATGTTAAAGATATTGGTCTATCACCAGTTGTGGGTGCCTGGTCACTGGCGATAATCGGTTTGTTTAATATTGCCGGATCATTCCTGTCAGGCTATGCGGGGCAGCACTACAGCAAAAAATCGGGATTGAGTTTTATTTATATGGCGCGTGCAATTGTAATTGTCGGGTTATTGGTTCTGCCTAAAACGCCAATGGTGATCTATTTGTTCTCCGCAATGATGGGGCTGTTATGGTTATCTACCGTGCCGTTAACAACGGGTATAGTAGCTCAGGTATTCGGCGTTCGGTATCTTGCGACACTCTTCGGGCTTGTGTTTTTAAGCCATCAGCTAGGCAGTTTCATCGGCGTGTGGATGGGGGGCAGGCTATACGATACCTATGGCAGCTATGACGGTATGTGGTGGGCGGGTGTTTTCTTTGGCGTCGTTGCAGCGATCATACACTGGCCAATCAACGAGAAGCCGCTGCCGAGATTGATTGCAGAAAGTGGTTAAGCGATCTGAATAGATATATTTACCAACAAATAAGGGTTTACCAACCGGGATTTGTTGACGTTTATTGAAGTGCTTACTCGCAGCACAAAAAGCCGGGATAATCCGTGTTTACGTTTTTCGAAAATCTGATCGATCCTTTGCGAGACACGCCGGTTGAGCAACCACCAGCGGGCACTCGTGAATTTTTCAAGTATTACCTGAGCCCGTACAAAGGGTTGTTACTGGTAACACTCTTTTTCACGAGTGTGGCGTCAATCGCTGAGTTATACCTGTATGCCTATCTCGGGCACATTGTTGACTGGATGTCGACCACATCCCCAGAGACCTTTTTTACCGAGCATTGGGCGGGTCTTACCGTAATGCTGTTTGTGGTAGTGGTTGTGCGCCCGATCAGTATGTTGATTGCCCGCTGTCTGATAACGCTTACGTTAACACCCGGCCTCACCAATTCTGTGCGTTGGCAAAATCATCGATACGTTGTGCGGCAAAGTCTGGCTTTTTTTCAAAGTGACTTTGCCGGACGGGTTGCGCAAAAGGTAATGCAAACCGGGCATTCGATGCGTGAAAGCGTTTTGAATGTGATCGACGGGGTGTGGCTACTTTTTATTTATCTGGCAGGCATAATCTGGTTGTTCCTTGATATCGACTGGCGTCTGATGATTCCTGTGCTGTTGTGGGTTGTAGGATATTGCCTGGTCATTTACAAAATGATGCCTCCTGTTGGTGCTAAATCCAGAGCGGTATCAGAGGCGAATTCAGCGTTGACCGGCCGCATCGTTGATAGTTACACCAACATTCAATCAGTAAAGTTGTTTGCACACGCTGCACGTGAAGAGTCATTTGTAGCCGTTGGCTTCAAGCGGCACACTGAAGCACTGCGTGAACTGTTAAAAACAATATTGCGTATGCTTGTTTCACTGGTAGTAATGAATACGCTACTCATTGTTGCAACGGCGTTGTTATCAATTATCTTTTGGCAGCAAGGCACCATTACGCTAGGGGCGATCGCAATTGCTAATGGATTGATTCTGCGCCTTAACCAAATGTCCGGGTGGATACTGCGAACCATTTCAGCGCTGTTCGAAAGTATTGGTGCCGTTCAAAACGGAATTGAAACAATTGCCGTCAGTAACTCGGTGACTGATAAGCCTGATGCTTCCGAACTAACTGTTTCCGATGCTCGAATCCAGTTTAAAGCAGTGCACTTTCAATATGGTGCGGAAGGGCATGTGATTCGTGATTTTTCACTGTCGGTTAAGCCCGGTGAAAAAATTGGCCTGGTTGGTCGATCAGGAGCTGGTAAGTCCACGCTCGTGAATTTGCTGTTGAGATTCTATGATCTTGACGGCGGAGATATTGAAATTGATGGTCAGAGCATTGGGTCGGTAACGCAGGAAAGCTTACGCGCTAACATAGCCATGGTTTCTCAGGACACCTCGCTGCTGCATCGATCCATTCGAGATAACATTAATTACGGTCGGCCGGATGCGACTGATGCGGAAATAGAAAATGCCGCCAAACTGGCTCATGCCGATGCATTCATACCGGATTTAATCGACAACAACAAGCGCACGGGCTACGACGCGCACGTCGGGGAGCGCGGCGTGAAGTTGTCCGGCGGCCAGCGCCAACGGATAGCCATCGCACGAGTCATCCTTAAGGACGCACCAATTCTTGTGCTGGATGAAGCAACCTCTGCCCTCGATTCCGAAGTCGAAGCGGCGATACAGGAGCAACTGCGTGATCTCATGCAGGGCAAAAGTGTTATCGCGATTGCCCACCGACTGTCCACAATTGCGGCGATGGATAGACTCGTGGTGATGGATCAGGGGTGCAT
>JAYJMJ010132172.1:0-17806 GCA_036873875.1 Laminaria ephemera | reverse complement strand
CCTCCTGTGTGACCCCGGCTGGTGCGTCAAACATCTGACTGGCGCACAGAATAAATGGGATGAAAAACACAACAACACACACAAACGTAGGAGGATGGGTCCCTCAACTGCGGAGCCACCCATTATCGCTTGAGAGCACCGGTGTTGTTTTGCGTGTGTTTCAATCACGCGCGCTACGATATATAGAGGTAGCACGTTTTTTGGCTTTTTTTTGTTTCTGAATGACAGGGCACTCCTTAACCCAAAAATCGTGGGAATGTCGATCTTTGTTTTTCAACCTGAATTTTTTGTGTGCGTAGGCCATGGGGTTGTTCATCGGGATTGCACTTTCGGTTTTACTTAAAAACAGTTTTTGGGTGAGGTTCAGAGCTCCTCAAGTGAGGAGCCTCAGAAAAAAACCGGTGCACCTCTATCGCGGCATGTGTCCAATGAGGGTTATAGACGTAGGCCATGGGATTGTCCGTAGAACCCGTGCTACGATACTACAGTAGGTATTTAATACGAAGCACTTTTAAACGAAATCGTTTTCTGAATGGCGGGGCCCAATATCGTCGGAACATCATTCTTATTTTGGAAGAATATTGGGGGTATACCTAGGCCATGGGGTTGTTCATCGGGATTGCACTTTCAGTTTTTACTTAAAACCAGTTTTTGGGTGAGGTTCAGAGCTCCTCAAGTGAGGAGCCTCAGAAAAAGAATGGTGCACCTCTATCGCGGCATGTGTCCAATGAGGGTTAGGCCATGGGATTGCCCGTAGGACCCGTGCTACGATACTAGGTATTAAATACGAAGCGCTTTTTGGCAAAATCGTTTTCTGAATGGCGGGGGCCCCTTAACCCAATATCGTCGGAACATCATTCTTATTTTGGAAGAATATTCGGTGTATATATACCTAGTACCTAGGCCATGAGGTTGTTCATCGGGATTGCACTTTCAGTTTTACTTAAAATCAGTTTTTGGGTGGGGTTCAGAGCTCCTCAAGTGAGGAGCCTCAGAAAAAACCTGGTGCACCTCTATCTCGGCATGTGTCCAATGAGGGTTAGATGTAGGCCATGGGATTGTCCGTAGGACCCGTGCTACGATACTATTACAAGGAGACCATAGTAATGAGGACCCACCATATACACAATAACCTATATATTCCACGGTTTTTACTAACCATACTTGATCCTGATTACTATGTTCCCCTGTAATAGGTATTAATACGAAGCACTTTTTGACAAAATCGTTTTCTGAATGGCGGGGACTCCTTAACCCAACATCGTCGGAACATCATTCTTATTTTGGAAGAACGTTCGGTGTATATATACCTAGACCATGGTATTGTTCATCGAATTGCACTTTCGTTTTGTTTTTTCTCATTTATTTTTGTTCGGGTGAGGCATAGGGCTCATCAAGTGAGGAACCTCAGAAAATAGAAGGGAGGTGCCCCGCTACCGTAGCGTGCGTCGTCGGTTGGCACGTGCATTGCTTCCCACAAAAAGCCGATGTTTGGGTGCGATAGAGAGCTCATCAAGACTGGGGCTATGGTAGCCGGGGGGGGCACCTTTAGGTCGTTTGATTTCGGCCGATCAGAGACACTCTGAAGAGTGACTTCCCTACATTTTTTGCAGAGTTCGCTATTTTGGTTTTTTGATCTCGCGATATGCACCACCTTGGGATTGTTTGCCCTGCGCTGCGCGAAGCAAAACCGAAAAACTCCGGTTTTGAGAGAGAGGTAATGAGTCACTTTACCCAGTGCCCTAAAGGAGGAAGTTAAAATGATACCTGGTAGTATATTAGTATATCATCCCCTCTACCGTTGCACCAGTCTGGTCACGTTTACGCCCACCAAAAAACAAAAACATATGAATACGTTTTTTCTCTAAAAATGCGAAAAATGCGAAATACCCCACGGTTGCCAACCAAAAAAGGAACGGTATATGCATGTTGCTACCCACGCACGCACCCACCGAACGCTTTTTTTTTTTTTTTTTGTGATCTCGTCTAAGGAACACGCGGAAATGCACTACGGGTCGATGGTGACGGACCTGAACAAAGATTACGTGATACCGAACGGATTCCTGCTAGAGATCCGCGCCGACGTGAAACGGCAGTGCAATCTGTGCGGCGACAAGACGAGCGCTGCAGAGACATCGCTTCGTCGACGGTACGAGGTGAGAGCGAAAACCCCCCGGAGGCGTTATACGGACGCATGCTACGGTAGAGGTGCATTTTTTTTTAATTTTCTGAGGCTCCTCACTTGAGGAGCTCTATACCTCTCACCCAGAAACTGATTTGGAAAAAAAAACGATTAAGTGCTGTATAACCGATCAACATTTCCTTTGGCCTAGGGTGTACAATGAAAAACACATTGCCAAAAAAAAGAACGTAATTCCGACGATTTTGGGTTTGGGAGCGCCCGTCGTTCAGGAAAGCATTTCAGGCAAAAAATTTGCTACCTCTATCGCTCTATCGTAGCGCGCGTGTACTGTAGGACGGGGGGGAGTACCTATCGTTGTTATTGTTTCTGAAGTTCCAACAAGGATCATAAATTGATCCTCTGAAGCCCTAGCCTTGTGGCGGCACGCCAACGAGATTGTTTAGATTGGCCTTCATCGTCTCCCTCTAAGGTGGCACTTGCTGACTGTCTTGAGGTACATGGTGTCGAAGGGCAAACATAATCCCCCTCGTACTTTTTTTATATAGATATGTATATACTTCGAAGTATATTTTATCCTCCGGCGGATGGGGAAAAATAAACCTTAAGCTCACCACACTTCCACGTTTTTTCATACGTGCCGTGTGTCAATTTAACTCAAATTTGTTCGCAATCCAGCGTTAGCTGGCGTATCCTTCAGTTCCCGTGGCAACGGCAGCGCGAACTGTCCCTACCAACGGTCGCCTTTGTTACTACCGCAGCGCAAGCTACCGTGGTATACGGATGTGTGAGTATGTCGACCCGACTGGATCCCTGGGGATCAGGTACGGTGGAGATAGCCACCCGGACGGTCATCCATCCGGGTAGTGTAGGACTTAATCCCTCTACGTTTTTGATTTTCACTCCTCTGTTATCCTTCGTGTCCGCCACAGAACGCGATGCGTCCCCTCTCTCATGCGGAGCCCGGTGCGCAAAGCCAAAGCGCCGTCGTCGATACGAGCATAAACCACTCTCAAGAAGAAGTTTGTGTTGACTTCGGCGGTGGCGAAAGGATCGAGCGACACGAAGAAATGATCGCCCCGTCGGACGCGCTGCCCAACGGTGGTGGTCCGTCCGAGACGGGACAACGCCTCCAACAAGAGCTGCCTCTTTTTTATCCGAGACCACCGCCTCCTTTTTCAGCAGGCCCACAACCTTCTGCAAGGTTGCAGGAGAGAGCACCTTGTGGCGAGGTTGGAAGAAAGTCGCTAAAACGTCCCCTTCCACGCGAAGACCCCTCTGTAGTCCTGCTAGACGAACTTTCGGCAGACTCTGTCACGGACGCCGTGTTGGGAGTTCAACAACCTGGGAAGGGGGATAGCCGGTGGGTCTCGGGACTTCAGCCACCGGGGGAGAATCATCGGCGGGTTGCGGCGGTGGTGTGGAATGTGGGTCACTGCGGGGATGACCCTGTGCTGTTGTCGAGGGTGGTCGATGGTCTTGTGCGTCGGTCTGCAGTGGATGACCACACACGGGTTCTGGTGATGGACGATGCCAAGTCGAGGCTCGAGGGGCACCGGTGCGATGTTAGTGGTGTGTCCAAGAGCCATGAGAAGGTTGTTAGGGATGCGGTCGAGACCGCCACGTACGCGCTGCAGGTGAGGCCCCTTTGCCGGACGTGGCGCACCCAAAAACATACCAGGTAAAAGGATGCTTGCTGCTGTAGGGGTGTCAGGTTTTTTGGGCGAATTGGGTTTTCTGTACGACGGGGCTTCTCAACCGAGGAAGTAATCAGTATCTTTCGGATTCCTGTGTGTTTCCCAAACTTATTAGTTGTAGTTGTACAGACGCGAAAGCATATACTACGATAGAGGTGCACCCTTTTTTTGTTCGGAGGCTCCTCACTTGAGGAGCTCTATATACCTCTCCCTAAAAAATGTTTTGGGGGAAAAATAAAAGTGCCACCGGATGAACAATCCCATGGCCTAGGTATACAACGAAAATTATTGCAAAAACAAAAAAAACCTCATGAAATTCCGACAAGTTTGGGTTAAGGAGCTCCCGTCATTCAGAATTTTTTTTTTCAGCCAAAAAAGTGGCACCTCTATCGTAGCACGTGTTTTTTTTGGTGACGCGGGCTTCGATAGAGGTGGCACATTTTGTCAAAAGTTGTTTCTGAACGACGGGGCTGTGCTCCTTAACTTGAAAAAAAAAATCGTCGGAATGTCATATTCTTGTTCTGCAATCTGAATATTTTTTGTTGTGTCTATCTAGAGGGCCATGGGCTTTGTTTGGTCAACGGGTTGTTGGCACTTTCTGCTTTACTCAAAATATGTTTTTTGGGTGAGGTATGGAGGTACTGAAGTGAGGAGGAGCCTCAGAAACAAATTGGTGCGCCGATACCGTAGCTTGCGTCTATATATATACGTAAGTAGCTTACCAGGTATATGCGACTGCACAGTGATGTTGAGTGAACACTGTCGGGGTCGGGTTCCGCGAGAAGGGATGGAGTTCCTCAGGTGAGGATCCTAAAACGAAAATGAAGTGCACCCTCTCTACTTCCGCGTGAGGTATGGAGCTCCTCAGGTGAGGATCCTAAAACGAAAATGAAGTGCACCTCTCTACCTTGGCCTGCGTCAAAGTTTCCAAAAACTGTAAACCAGACCCGAGGTACGGTGGGGGGCCTGCCCCCATTTTCGCTATTTTCGGAGGACCATAGTAATCAGGACCTACGATACACACAAAAACCTATATATTCCCCTATTTTTACTAACTATATTTGGTCCTATTTACTATGCACCCCCGTAAATAGCAGCATAACATGTGTGATTGTGTGCGAGGCAATCCTCCAGACAATTGGGGTGGTCTGGTGGGAGCTTGTTCTAGCTTGGTAGCACCGCACAAAGCGGACCACCCTCGTATGGCCGAGTACTAGCAAATCTGTGCTTGTAATTTATGCCCCTGCCGCTGTTTCCCCTCCGTAGCTTTTTGTACCTTTCTTTTGTCTTGGCCGAGGCCTGATGGGTTTGATTGCCGCTGCTGCTATCACGCCAGCCTTGTCAACAGGGGCGGTAAACGTTCACTTTTTCCCGCCACTCAAACCTGCCGCGTTGGAAGCCGGGGCAACCAAACTCGGCATGCCACAGAGAAGAAACCGTAAGGTCAGGAGGAGCTGCAAGGAATAATCAGCAGCAGGTGCCCCGCGGTTTGGCAAGTGAACACCCAGTTTTTCTCTGGTCGACCTGCGCCTGGCCCTTGGCGAACGCGAGCTGAGAGCGTTGTACACAGTAGAAGGCGTGTGCTTCTGATACTTAGGTGTGTGAACGAAATTGTTGGAGGTACGCGAACACGCATGCCATGCCTAACAGCGTTGTCAATATCGATTTTACCACCTTGCTGGAAGACAAAACTACACACAGCTATCTCTAAACTGGAAGTAGCTGGAGCGTCAAGTATGATTTGTCGGTAGATGGCCGACATGTAATACAGAGAATCGGAAACGCGTTCGTTTTTGAGGAGGCTGGAAGACAGAGATAGTCAACTTTACTCGTATTCGCCGAACCCTTGCTTCGCGCTGGCCCACCAGAGAAAGACCGGGTGTCGACTTGTAACATCTGCGACGTACGTTCTTGATTCACCCGTGTGGCCAATTCTGCTCTTGTAGTATCGGGTCCGTGTTTTTTTTATCTTTGCTGTCCTCGCGGTCGTCGCGCTGGCCGTGACGGGCCCGTTCTGTCAAGGCTGGCGCGACGACAGAAAGGTCAGCTAATACCATTGAAAAACGGATGCGACACAACGAAAACAGAACGGGCCACTCGGGCTAAACACAAACCGCCCTTTCTATCAAGACTGGTGCGATAACAGCAAGGGCAGCTAGCCCATGAAACCACAGTCCAGAAACTCAAGGGCAGAAAGGGCCACGAGGGTGTAACAGGACAAAGCGACGCTGATGTGACAAGTGGACACCAGCGTTTGCTCTGGTTGGCTAACGCTGGGGATTCTGTGAACAAGTAGAGTCAAGTCAACTCCCGAAGGCCGAAACCCCAGAGCTGGTCGACCAGAGAATATCCGGATAGCGACTTGTCACAGGTGCCGCTCCTGATCCTGCTTCAACTCTGTGACCCTTGCCGCCCTTGCGTTTTCCAGTCCGTGGTTTGATGGACTTGGGTACCTCTGCTGGCATCGCGCCAGCCTTGATAGAAGGGGCGGGTTTAAAGCCTAGATGTCAGCTCGTCACATCTGCGGCGCCTGGTCCTGTTTCACTCGCGTGACCCTTTCTGCCCTGGTGTTTACTGGTCCGTGCTTGATGGTATTAGCTTCCTCCGGTGTCATCGCGTCAGCCATGATACAAAAGTTTCACTCGCGTGGACCTTTCTGCCCTGGTGTTTACTGGTCCGTGCTTGATGGTATTAGCTTCCTCCGGTGTCATCGCGTCAGCCTTGACACAAAAAAACATTTTCTGTCGAGTCTGGCGCGATGACACCTGGGCAACCAATACGGCAAGCACGGACGAGAACACACGATTGCAGAAAAGGTTGCACGGGTTACCTAGGAGCAGGCGCCTCGTATGTGACAAGTAGATACCTGAATTTGCTCTGACTGGCCAGCGCTGTGTCTTCGGAGAACGAGAGCTTATTGAGTTAAACATACGAACGCGCCTGCGGCTGCTACACGGTGACAGTCAACAGACGCATGGCAATTTTTGCCCCATCTATCAACATCCTAGATATGTATGCGTGTGTTTGATTCTTCCAGAAAGATGCGGTGGCTTGGTGGGGGCTGTCTTAGCTGGGTGCCACCGCCAGGCGAACTTACGTTGCATGGCCGGTACTGGCCAGTTAAGGGGACTTGTTCGTTAGCCCTCTCATACCCTTATTCACAGCTGACATTTGCAGGTTGCGCGCATCCAAGAGCCGTGGAATGTCGCGATAAATAGATCGCCTATGTCGCGTTTGCCACGACTGTTATTGTGTACTCCTGGGGGGTGGAGGGCGGTACGTGAGCATTGTGCCCAAAATAGCTCAACTAACACCGTCATTAAAGGTTTCGTACAGAAGTAAATACCGTACGGGGCATACGCGGCGACTGTTTGTAAAATGTACGTGTTACAAGAAATAACACACTAGGCTGATTTTCGGCGGCCTGTCCGGCAACATCGAACTAAACGACTGTCGTTAGACTCAACTTGCGACAAATAATCAAACATCCAGCACTGTTTTCTAGATGACCCGTCCAACATTTCAATTATCCAACAACGAAGGAACCGCATGCCATGGGTAGCCAACACTGGCCTCCTTCGCGGGAAGAGACCTCGTCGAGGAATTCGATGGAAGCCGACGCACTGTACTATGCGGCGAGATGGCAATCGAAACGTGCCATCATAATTTTACATATTGATGTCTATTGACACCCGCGGCTTACCATCCCGAAGGTAACGCTTGTTTCACTTGCTCTATTCATCGAGGGTAACATCCTCGTCACTCAAAGCCGACTGAAGACGTCTACCCCGAGTACCCCGGAAGTATTTCAACAAGAGCACAACCATAGCGTGGTGGGTTTCGATCAGCGGTGACGGAATAACAACCATGCCATCAATATCGACATGATGGCACGGGTCCGGGGTAGTCGCGGTAGAGGTCTGCCGTCGTCGTCGAGTGACAGGGAAATAACCGTCACGTCAAAAGGAACATAACGCAACTAGTGTTACGCTCGGGATGGAAGGGTGGGTGGTTCTAAATTGACGTGGTCGTCCCGGGCAAGATAGCTGAACCGGAAAAGACGTCGATCGTCGAATTTCGCTTCCACGGCGAGAGGTCTGTCGTATGTTGGATTGGGACTTATCCAAGCACCATTTGGAAGCCTACTGATATTTACCTACCGTCCAAGCGACGTGAAGTATTCCTTCGAATGTAGACAGAGGCTAATTTCTGTTACGATGGCATGCCGATGATGTTCCCATCTACCCTCTATTGTACATACACGCTAGCCTGTAACTGCCATTGTGCAGGAACGGGGGGATTCATGCCGCTAGGGAAGCGAACGGTCAGTCTCATGGTCAATATTGTTCCACCTTGCTGAGCTTAAGTTTATGATCACAAGGATAACCCGGGTACGATGCTGGGCCAACATCGTGCGCACACTTGACAGTACGAACCTGCCCATCGATCGCGTACGATGGTCGGAATATTTACTTCACACGTTGCGCGAGAAATGAAGCAATGGGCACTTAGCCCAAGACGGCTGTATATGAAAAATATTACGTCTACTCGAAGACACGCTAGCAGAAAGGATAGTGTGCGTAAAATGAGTACGCACCACGTGGCGTGAAAAGTGACGGCATTGACGCTACTTGAGCCGACGACAATCACACCACGCCCAAGGCGATTGATCCGTTTCGTGCATAATTAGTCATCGGTGTTGACCGTGGATGCATATTTATGACGTACCATATGTATCGCGCGAAACCTGTGCCGTGCTTCTGCGTTTAGCGAAAAATAGACTTTATTCATGGCCATAACAAAAACACCTCCAACCCGTTGGAGCCCAAATACACGAACAAAACCCACGAGAGGTGCAATCTATTCAACCATCTCGGACGCGAGTGCAGCAGTGAAAGTATCAGTACGGTGTGTGCATGTCGTATAGCTCCATAACGCTGAGCTAGGGACAAACTTCTTTCTCAGTAGCCCGAGCTGCTTGGTGTGGCCGGTTCTGCACACGTCACAGGTTTTGGACATGTTCCCCCCTTGAAGTCCCAAAGGTGGTAAGCGGGACAGGGTACCGTAATGCAAACACTCTCTGCAGCATCGCCTGGCGAGGATGGCCTACGTGATGACTGCTTCGTGTGCGCTGCGCCTTCGAGCCCTAAAAGTGACCCTCCAACCGTAGGCTTGATCCACTTTACAAGTTGGTCGATAAGGGGCTCGTCTTAATTTTTAGAGCAGTCTCTTCCATCCGTCCGACGTGTACAGAACGTCATCTGCACCCTCCGTACCGCTGCCCCTTACGATACAATAAACAGTTCCTCGCTCACGCCTGCGGGTGATTTTTTAGTGTATTGTAAAAGGAGGGGGGTACGGAGGGTACATATGGCGCTCGCGACACGCTGAACGGGTGGCGACGTATATGGCTGCTTTTTCTATGTGGCTCTCATCAACCACCGTCATCAACCAGTACGTCGATGTCATTTAAGGGTATAGTTCCTGTTGTACGCTTCGTCGAGCGGGCAGTTTTCGCGGCCGCCGAAGTTGGGAATTAAGTAATGGCATAAGGTTGAAACTGTACATTGAAAAACCAGAAATTGAGCGAAATCAATCGTATTCCCGCCAGTGATGAGACTGTTGTACTTCCCCGGCAGTATGTCGTAGTCCGTTTCATGTACATATTGTACAATATCGACTCTTCACCGGGTCAGTCCCTCCCCAGCTTATTGTACAGGACGGTGTGCTGCAGCAATTGACGAAGTGACAAATATAAGAAAATGGTGCTTGGGTTTACCTCAGGACACCTCAGAGGCTAGTCTTGTGTGTACGTAACGTCATAAACGGCATACCGCCAGTGCCCCCATGAGACGTCCTGTCTAAAATGCGAGGGTCCGTAATTATCGGACGACATCCGAGCGAAATCACCAACGGAAAATCGTTTGCACACAAGGGTAGGTCTCCCGTTAACAGGTTCACGAGGATACTGTGTGTTAGTGAGATTGATCCCTCGGCAGTATCGTAGGAGTAGGCTGGGCTGTGTATAACTCCATGAGTTCAAAACGCATCAAGTTATACACAGCCCAGGCCACTCCTACGATACTGCCGAGTGATGAATCTCACCTACACACACGTCGTCAACTTGTGAACGGGAGGCCTACATTCGTGTGCAAACGCTTTTCTGTGCGCAAGCAGTCATCGAAGTCACCACATAGTTACGGATCTTAAGACCACGCATTGTAGAGAGGCAGTCTTACGGGAGCACTGGCGGCATACCAGAATCTATATGACACGGGAAACCCGTACAGTACCACTGTATAAAAACCAAAAAGGCATTAGACGTGGCCACAGCAAATATGGTAAGGAAAACATGTCTATCCTTACAAGACATTGCCTGCGCGCGGCCAGCGAACGTTCGATACTAGTTCCTGATCAGAGGGCGCACTAGAAACTCCCCTTTGTGTACAGTAATAGAGGAATAGTACCAATCGTAGGAGGGTAGCCAACCCTTTCGCCAAACAAAAAGCTAAACAATCCACGAGCAGAAGCGACGTTGTTGCTGATATCATACCAGTTATGCGAAGAAAACGATGTGATACTATATACTCGATCTAGATTGCTGCTGCCAAACAGCCATGCATCAACTGCAACATAACAGGTGATACGTCCGTCAGTACCATACGTGCGGTACATGTATACTGTTGATGCTAAACATCCCAGCAGCAACTGGATCAAACTAGGTGGCGCGTCTGTCGGTAGCTGATACGTTGCAGTAGTCCGAAACGCACATAGCTTGCGAAAAGCAAGGCGGCCCGTATCGCGGGTTCCGCTCGCCGTCTCTCTACTAGATATGCCCACTAACTTCGCACCCTTGCCTTTCGCAGGAGGTTTGGTGCGGGACTTCGTCGCCCCGGCCCCCGCGACCGGTCGTCAGCGTGGCGAGCGCTCGGCGTGGTGAGGTCGAACAGATCCCGAACCAAAAAGTATTCGAAAGGAAAACACCCCCAGCCTCAACGTACGTATCGGTATCGAAGACGCTTTCAAAACCGTGTAGCTTTGCATAGACTTGCGCTTGCTTAGTGAAACCTTCCAAATCGTATGTTCCTTTCAGAATAGCAACGGTCATTTTTGGATGCCCTCAACACTGCCTGCCACCTAGACCACCGTGTGTGCGAGAATTCTCACCGTGTCGGGCTATGCCCCTCTCTTATCAGTTTCCACCAAACTGAGCCCCCACGGGTTCAGCTTCCGCAGGAACACGTCCAACCTCCCGGCCCCCGCTGCCACCATCGGAGCGTTCCGATAATGGCGTTGCAGCAGCCCTCTGTGCTGCAACTTCGGTAAGTAGCAACTGCTGCTCCCTGCCGGACTCCCACCTCGCCTCGCTCTCATTTGTACGCGTGAGCAATAAATCCATCGTATCTATCAACTCTGCGTGTGCTGATTTCTGACGCTCTTCTGCGTCACCAGCTGCTCGCTGCATCTCTTGGAGAGCGAGACCCTGCTCCGACACCTTAGCCCTAAGATCTTCCACTGCATCAGCCATGGGCTCAGTCGGTACCGGACTCCAGAGTGTTCGTTAGCTCGTGACTGTGAGTCGAGATAGATGTTTCAGGCGTATAGCATTACTCTCCCAGCAGGAAGGGCAGATGGAGAGTGCTCCCACTATGCGTCATCATCGCCGCATACAACCACAGAAGTCAAGATTCAAACACCTAAGAAGATGTCAACAACCAGAAACGACACGTAACCGTCAAATGTTGAATAGCCACATTCGAATACATGATGTTGGTGTAATCCGGCCCTTTTGGGTACCAACTAGTAGTATTTAGGCTGAGCCTCGATAGTCTTTAGCCGAATAAGCCGGAAAAGGCTGGTTTTCGGCTTTTTAGGATCGATGCCTTAGGGTTTTTTCATAGAGCCGATGTTTTTATTTTGGGAGCCATGTGTTTTGGGGGGCAAAGGCGAGTTTTACCCCCCGGGCGGCGAAACCTGACACATACAATATCAGGTGTCTGAGAAATAGCCAGTTTTTGCCTACAAATGATATTTAAAAAACCCTGATTGTTTGCTCCAGCAGCTCGCGGCATGCTCGTTTCCGTATGGGAGAGCCGAATTAGCCAATCCCAGCCGAATTAGCCCTAAGAGTGTTTTGGGGTCGACCGGTATTTTTACATTTCGAGCCGAAATGAGCCGGCAGTTGGCCTTGCTTCCCACACACTAAGGGAGTTTCCGTGCGAGCGAGCCGATCTTCGGAATCCGAGCCGAAGTAGCCGAAAACTTGATGTTTGCAGTCAACAAATTTAAATATTTTCGAGCCCAAACGAGCCGGAAACAGGAAGTTCGGGATTTTTATTTGATATAGAAGAAGCTTGCTTGTTTGTTTTTGGGGCCGAAAACCTTGAAGAAGGGAGCTTATTGAGGCTCAGCCAAATAGCTTTTCAGATACATGAGCAATAGATTATGCTACTAGTAGTAGCTCGAGCCATGCCACGGTTGGGTAGGGGAGGGGGGGGGGGGGTGAGCCCAAAATGTTCTGTCTCGCAGGGGCCCTGGCAATCCCATTTGTTTGTGTTTTACAATGTTATTTTAAATTGCTGTACCCTGTGTCTTGCCCACGAGATTATTCCTCGAGTTGCGCATATTTTCATCAAAGTTAGTTGTTGGTTGAGCTGCAGAGCGTGTCATGTCAGGAGCCTGAAATAATATTCGGCACCCCCCGTCCCACAGCACGAGAAGGGGTAGCAGCATAGTCCTGCCATAGCAGCATCGTTCGGCAGCATAAAAAACGTTGCTACCGTACTGGCTATTGTAAGCGTCACATGTTGGTGATGCCTAATAGATTCTCTAAAATAACCAGCTGAAAATAACACCGGTGTACAAGTTTCGGCACACAGGTTAATTGGGTACTCTCCTCGTCTGCCCCTGTTGACCCTGGATTGTTTCTCGGAGAGTTGCTTACTGTACCAGGATCTGGTGGTGTTTTAATGGGGGGCGATTCTGAAATAACCCCTGATATCGTCTCCTATATAGTTCTACGTATACTTATTCCACGAGAAGGACAACTCACAAGAAGGTAGGCTATGTCCTGCTGCACACTGCCTTGTTGTCAACAACATTTATTTCACAGGATAAATTCCTGGCAGTGAACATGACGCGAGTCGGCGAAGGCATGCTAAATCCTTCTCGTGATAAGAATGCAGGCATGCGCCGTACCAGGTAGTGGGGACGGGGAGCTGGAGAAAACTGTGAAGATATTTCCTGGGATGGAGAAGAAAAAGAAGCACCGCAAACTAAGCAAAATATAGGCACTGATATCTGACGAGCGGAGGCGTTCGCGCAAGGTATGGAGATATTTTGGTTGGCAATCATTGTACTCCGGAGTAAATCATACCGTCACCCGGTACCTGCATGGTGCGGAGCGTACAGCGAAACAACGTCCTTATCTTCGCCTGGTATAGCACATTGAAGCAAAAGGGGCCTGGGTGAGCGCTACAACTTAATGCCTACTACCGTACGTACCAGTATAAGGTGGATAACTTGGCCCATATAGTACCGCAAAAAGGAACCCATACTATTTGCAAGTAGTTTGTCCCCAAAACCATGGGTGCGGCTGGCTCTAAAGGGTTTTAAACATTTTTTTAAAGCATTGGTTGTCTGTTGTCTCATCGGATTAGTCTGCAAACGCATCGTCAACAAGGCGTATTCTTTGGGGCGATTCCGAAACTGGAAACCGGATTTGGGATCTGGACGAAAAAAGTGAGCAATCCAGAGGAGGCCCAAATATACTTATTTTCTTGCTTGTAAATATCAAAATCCAGCTTGGGAATTTAAGTTTAGGGAGTTACTGCTGTATGTGTTCACGCTCGGTGCTCGGTCAACGAAACCTGAAGCAACCTGCAGTCTGTGCAGATTTGTTGCGGGCTGTGTCGGCGACCACTTCAGAGCCGACACACCATGAACCTCAACCAAAGGCGACCGGGGCAGCCGCCGCGCCGACGCCGCTAACCCTTACAATTCGTATAGCACAGCGGGGCCTGTTGACGGCGTCTCACTTGTAAAATCAGGCCGACTCAAACAAACCCAGTTTTTATCCAGATCCATCTCCGGTGTACCACACGACGAGCGTCAACGCACACGCCCAAAACACGAGAGAGAGTTGAGCACGTTGAAAAATCATAGCGCTACATCGTCGCCGTCGCTGTTCCGCCTGTGGCGTTATTGGGTTCCTCCGGATACCCAAGAGACCCCGAGCGTACTAGCCTTCTTCCACCATAATGGTCTGTGCCGCTAAAAACAAAAGCAGCGGCTGGCGACAGCGCGCCCACGATGACGCATGACACGTGGCCTGTTTTCCCTCTCGTCGGTGATTATCAGCCGGTTATTGCCTTATGCTTTGGCCTCCTCTGCAATATTGGGATCTCTCGAATATTCCAACAACGTACCAGGTGCCAGGTATTGCACAAACGCCACTTCCCAAATTCGCTTTTTTCACGGAAGCAAATCCGAATCCCGCTCACTTAATTTTAATACAGTCAGATTTTGCTCTACATCTGCTTCCAAATTTGGATTTTATTATTTCGGAACATAACTACAGCAGTAACTATATTGCGTAATCTTGACACATAATATTAATAGCATCGCCATTTAGGTGCGCGGAACAAGAATCGTAGATATCATTCAATGCATCAAAAGAGGCGGCATAACTGGTAGAGCTTTTATATGATGTGATATGAGCATCAAGGGTAGTATACAAAAAATCTAAAATAGCAAATGTTTGAGTGGGAACGATCCCCGACCACTTATAATATAATTTTTAATATCATAGGTGCTCGGAGTATTATATGTACCTGATACTGTGTTCCAGACCCTCTCGCCCTCGGATTCCGTTGTGCAAGCAGCCATTTTTCAATGGATTGGACATACAAAGTGCTCTTGTGGTGTGCGAGACACTCCGCTCTTGACTACGAGTACTCGTGAAGGAGTCATATTACGATTGCGCGGTCTCGTCGGGCTGGCTACAGAATGTTGCATCGTCACCAAACTTCAAGCCCCAGCTGAAAGCGGGGTTACAGCAAGCATATCCTTAGTAGTACTACCACAGCAACATTGTATCCGGTTCTGTCTTGTCTTGCTGGGAATGGGACCTCTCCGCGGCATTCGGCGAACAAGGCCTATTAGCCGGGTATGGACCACGCTTTTTGCGCTGCTCCTTGGCTCAGCGGGATATTTGGACTACTCGCTGTCCGCGGCGCAGACTGATGATTGCGGTGAAACACGAACTACGCCAATTCGAGTCGAGAATGAACCTGGAGTGGATATACTTCGAGCGGCCTTAACCTGCACTGAAAGCGGCGGTGGTGGTCAAGTGGAGGCGGACTGGGTTGGCCGCATCTCAGTTTCCGATTCAATCGTGGTTGCAGAGGGCACTTTTCTTTCCATCACCGGAGAGGATAATCTCGCCGAGGTGCATGGCGGTGGCAGCAACTTCTCCCAAACCAATGGGACCACCACCCGTCTATTCGACGTTTCTCAAGGCGGTGGTCTGACGCTGACAAAGCTCAAGCTCTCGGGAGGTTCTGCAGAGGGCGGCGGTGCGATTTATTCCCGTTCTGCAACCGTGGAGCTGGATAACTGCGTCTTCGAAGGCAACGTCGCCACCGCGGGGAACGGGGGTGCGGTGTGGGCGGACGGTGGAAGCATCACGATAGTGGCCGGGGAGTTCTTGGCCAATAACGCGACTCGGTACGGGGGCGCCGTGCACGCTGCCAACAGCGTGTTGGTGGTTCGCAGAGGATCCAGATTCGAGGGCAACACGGCGATCGGAGGTGGCGCGCTATTCTGCGGGCTAAGCGACGTGGGGTCGGAAACGCCGGCGGCGTCATGCTCTATGACAGATGCGATTTTCATCTCCAACCGTGCTGCCCGCGAGAGCCAAGATAAAATCGACGATTTCTCGTACCTCGATGGGGGTGGAGCTGCTATGTTCCTATTTGCCAGCGTCGATGTAAAGGATTCTGTGTTCAGCGGAAACTACGCTCGGCTGTCGGGTGGAGCTTTGCATGGAGGGTCTGACACGAACATCTCGGTTTCGGGGTGCTTGGTTGGAAACAATACCTCGGGCAAGTACGGTGGCGCCATTTCCGCTTCTTCGATGACGTTGGGAGGAGGCACGCATCTCTTTGACAACTCGGCCTCTGACGATGGCGGTGCGGTGAGTGGGTGCTACCAGGTACCTATAATAGCACTACTGTACCAGGTATATATGTATTAAAACTTGAAGTATATGAGGTTGAGGTATAGCGAATATTATAGCAGCTATTGTTTGCTATCCAGGTTTCACACAATACTGTACCCTCCTTGTGATTGTTATTATCATACATGCAATGAACCTTCTACCAGCTGGATACCTCTCTGTGTGAAAACAATCGGTGTGCGGACAAGTAGGTGCGTACGCATGTATGTGCTGGAACGCAGCACACAGAGATTCCAGTAACGTACTGGTTCCACTTTCGGAGTAACAGGAACCTGGTCTGATCGAGAGTTCATCGACAGCTGATCGAGAGGGGCCAAGGAAAGCGTGAGAGCGGGAGGAAGCCAACTATGAGAAAGAGAGTAGACGAGCCGTGGAAATACTAAGTTGACACTGAACCATATGCAGAATACTTAGTACTCGTACGTGTGTATATATATATATTATGTGGACGATAAAAGCAAAACAAGAGTACCGAAAATGAGAGGAGGGGTGGACTCTTACTCTTCTGACCACGGAGCTGCGTACTGCTGGGAATAAAAATATTAAAATATTATTTGAGGCGGGCTAGCTTTCCGAAGTGGTGCGCGGGTGACGCGTACCACAAATTACATGCCCGTATCTACCACTGCTGGCTGTAACCCGGACGCCAGTAGCCTTTACGACACCGTTGAATTCTTATCTGGGGTAAAGAATGGAAAGTGGGGGAAAATATTGTTTGAGTTTCAATGTGGTCGACCAAAGTTCGAAAACGACAAAAATGTCGGATTTTTTCCAGACAATTTTCTATGGGTAGCGTCGGGGTCGGGGTTGGGAATAGGTAACGGCGGCTCCAGGACGTCGTGCTTTTTCCATGAGGCGATGAACAACATATCCATGGGGTGAGGATGGAGTCTGGACGCGGCTTAGGATGTAAGAAGAGTAGAAGATACATGAGCATGTAATGAGAAGGAAGGGTGGAGCAAGGGAAGCAGGTGGGTTAGATCGATACTAAGCCCAAAGCACGTACAGAAAGGAGTTAGACTTCGTGCATATGATTCCTTTTTTTTGTTTCCCTTGGTTTTCGTTTTTATTCCTCTTCCTGGGAATGTTTTATGAGCAATGTTGGGCACCGAAGCCCTTTTTGGGTTCGGTTGGTTAACTGATAACCGACCGAAGATTGTCTTCGATTTTCGGTTATTTGAGATAAAATATCCGAAACCGAAACCGAAAACGTTCTGGTCGGTTATTTGGTCGGTTATTGCACATAAATGGCTATGGTGCGCCACGTTCGCGCAGCCATGGAGCACAAAACGTAAATTTCGAGTGCGCGTCGGTCGACACATCGGCGCATCACCATATGACCGTAGTACACGCATTGCAAGGCGCACGACACACATCACGTGCGAAAACGGAACCTGTCGTTGTGTCGTTCGGCATGAGTCATTGACGTACAACTTACAGCTAACAGGCGAGCAGGTGGAGCATAGACCACGACAAAAAAAATGTAGCGGCGCCCAGGACGTCGAGCGGAACCTGCTTCTTGTTTCCAATACAAAATGGAAGAGGGCTTCGAGCATCACTCAACACTCAACATCACTCAACACTCAACACGCAGAAGTAAAATTGCTCGCGGTTCAGTTCTCCTCCGAGGAAGAAAAAGTGAAAACGTCGTCATTGTGGATACCATGTCCCCGGAACCAACACGCCTACTCATATAAGTCGAAACCCCAGCTTCTTCCAGACTGTCACTGG
>JAYJMJ010132065.1:0-17815 GCA_036873875.1 Laminaria ephemera | reverse complement strand
TGTGGTTAAGTGCTGTTTTATTCGGTTCCATATCTGGTTCACATATCAATCCAGCAGTTAGTTTAATGGCTTATACCAAGAATGAGTTGACAGAAAAAGAACTGTTTTGGTATATCATCTCTCAATTCATAGGGGCAACCCTTGCAAGTTTGTTACTCTATTTTTTAGCACCTAGCCATCCGAATTTAGGAGCTACTTTTGCCAAAATAGGAACTTGGAATACCTTTGTACTTGAAACAATACTTACGTTTATATTGGTCTTTGGAATTTTAATAACATCCAGTAGCAGTTATTCTAAATATACAGGCTTCGTAGCAGCGGCTATAGTTGGCTTAGAAGCTTATTTTGCTGGTCCATTGACTGGTGCATCTATGAATCCGATACGATCCATTGCGCCTGCATTGGTGTCTGGTAACTTAACAGACTTATGGGTTTATGTGGCAGCTCCATTAATAGGAAGTGTGCTGTCATTATGGGTTTGTAGATGGATGAAGCCAGTACCTAACTGTTGTCCAGCAGGTGTTTGTTAGATAAGTAAAAGAGCTTTTGTATTGTAAATACTGTCCCAATCTTAAAAATAGTATTCGACGTAGGCGTAAAATAAAAACACTCTAGATACCTCAATAAATAGGCAATTCTATTTGAAAAGAAACTTGATTACCAGATAGGGTAGATTGTTTAAATGTTCCTTCATAACAATCGATTTCTGTTACTACCTGTTCCATGATTTCTTTACTTTCCTCTGTTTTTTGACCAGTTATTTCGGTGAAAATGCTGTTCTCTTTACTGCTAACTTCAATTAATAGATTCGAATTTTCTTTTTTTACACCCTTCAATGAACTTTGTATTGCTCTAAATAGCATGATTCTAAAATCCCTAGAAGTATCAGGTAATTCTTCTTCTATTTCTAGGTTACACTGTGTATTGTAAACAGACTCAATTTTTTCGGCCAAATCTTCTAGCGCACCGTCAATACCAAAATCTAACGATTTCGGCATCATCTGAAAACAGACTTCTCTTAGTTCACTTATGGTATCAATAAGAACATCATTTACTTGGTTTAAAGTTTCTTTGTCGTTTTGGGATTCAGCTGTTCTTTGTAGTTTGTTTAATACAAAATGAATACCACTCAGATTTTGAGCACTTTTTTCGTGTAAAAGATTTACCAATGTTTCGTCTTCTCGTACTTTTTGATCTAGCAAAGCCCTTAAAGCAACTCTTTTGGATTCTTTATACTTACTGATGTTTTTAATAGTTCCTTGATAACTTACTAGTGAACCATCGTCAGTATTAATCTTCATAAATGAAACGAGACAATCATGTCTATCTCCATTTTTCATTTGGAAAGTTGCCTCTACATCATCGAATTCTTTATATTTTTTAGAGATAGGAGAGAGCTCAAAGTCTGTCGAGATTTTTTTTAAGATATTGATTTCTGCATTTTCAGAAATTAAATCATCTCTAGATAATTCTAATAAATTTAAACAAGCATCATTAATATCTATGACTTTGGCATCTTCACTTATTAAGAAAATCGCCTCTTTAGAATTCGAGAAAGCTTCTTTGTATTTAGAAAAATCATTTCTGTTAGACGATCTATATTGATAAACTTGATAAGCGTTTGAAATCACTTCCATCATCACCTCTTTTTTATAAGGCTTACTGACGTATTTATAGATTTTACCTTCATTTACAGCACTAATCACAGCCTCTAAATCAGAATATGCAGTTACCAAGACACGCAAGGTGTTAGGGTAAAGATTAGCAATTTCTTTAAAAAATTCAGAACCAGTTGTTCCAGGCATTCGCTGATCTACTAGTATCAGATGAAACAATTCTTCTTTCAAAATCTCGCTTCCTTCTTTTGCAGATGACGCTGTTTTGATGTCGTATAATCTCCTAAATAATCGGACAAAAGCTGTTAAATTATGCTCTTCATCGTCTATGTAAAGAATTTTTATTTTTGTGTTCATGTCACTATCTATTTAAAAAATTGAGCATATTAAAAAGGTAATTTAATAACAATTTCTGTGCCAATGTTTAATTCGGAAGAAATTTTAATGGTTCCATTGTGATTATCTATAATTCCATGTACAATAGACATGCCTAATCCTGTGCCTTCTCCTACATCTTTGGTAGTGTAAAATGGGTCGAAAAGTTTGTTTTGTGTTTCTTGTGTCATCCCACATCCGTTATCTTTAATAGATACAGAGATATGACTTTCATTAGAAGTTGTATGAATAGTAATAACACCTTTCTGAACACTTTCACTATGGCTGATAGCATAGGTAGAATTGATCAAAATATTCATGAAGACCTGATTTAGCTTTCCTGAATTACATTCTATCTCTGTTACAGAGGCATTGTATTCTTTGTTGATGACGATTCCTTTTTTAGCAAATTCATGCTTCATAAGGTTAGTGGTACTGTCTATGTTATGATGGATGTTGGCCATTTTAAAGTCAGACTCGTTTATTCTAGAGAAGGTCTTGAGTCCTGCAGTAATAGCCACTGTTCTATTTATACCATCTTCTATATCAGAAACAGCATCATCCATTTCTTTGTAAACATAATCAATCTGAATTTCCTCTTTAAATTCATTTATATCTATGTTAGGTTCTAGAAAGGTTTCATCATATTTAGTGATTAAATTTTTTAGATCATTAATGTCCTCTTTTAAAACCTCTATTCCTTGAGACATATAGTTCAATGGATTATTGATCTCATGAGCCATTCCAGCTGTAAGCTGGCCTAAAGAAGCCATTTTTTCCGACTGAATAAGTTGAGATTGAGTAGATCGTAATTGATCTAAAGCCACGCTTAGCTTTTTCGTTCGTTCAGTAACCTGTTGTTCTAGAACAATGTTTTGTTCGGAAAGTATTTTTTCTTTTTCCTCAATAGCCGTTAATCGTTCTTGTTTGTAGATGTTAATTTTGTTGGCTAGGGCAAATGATAAGAGAATTGTTTCAATTGCAGATCCAAGTTGGAGTGAGTACGTAGTTAGGAGATTATGTGGAAGTATCCCCATTTCTTTTAGAGAATAAACAAATGTTCCTAAAATTAAGAAGATCCAGCCCACCATAAAGTATTTGGCCGAATTAACTTGTTTTTTAACAGAAATTATAGAAGCTATAAGAACAAGGATGGCAGAGATTAGGGATGCAATATTAAGTATATGATAAGCAGTAATATAATTTCCAGTAATAGCTAAGAATACTACAATTAGAAATGATACCATTAAAAAATTTAATGTTACTCTTAATTTTTTTACATGCTTTTTTGTTTGTAAAAACATGTTTACGAAAATTATAGCTGTCAAAGTAGCTAGTGGAGCAAAGATAAAAACACTCAGTCGGTTTAACGAAGGTGAATCAGGCCATAGATATTTAAATGAATACCCTTGAATACTTGTTTGCGCGATTCCTATAAGAATTAAATAAATGATATATGCTAAATAATTTTTATCCTTAACAGATATAAAGATGAAAAAATTATATAAGATCATTACTGCCATTAATCCAGTATAAAGCCCTATAGAAATGTCCTTGCCAGTAAGTTTTCCAGATATGGCTTTGATCGAAGTTATTGACATCGGAATTGAAATTGGTTCATCACTTTCAATTTGTAAATAATATGTTTTGCTACTTCCTTTTGTTAAACTTAAATCGAATAAGTAGGAAGGATGGTCATAGTTTCTATTAGAAAACTTTTCATATTCGCTTATGGTACCTAGAGTGTTTAGTTTTGACGTGGAAGTGTCAAATGAATAGAGCGAGACTTTATTCAGAGTTGGTTGGTCTAGTAATAGAATTAATTCTTCATGATTTGAAATGTTTTTTAGATGAAATTTAACCCAAATAGATTCTTTTTTTAGACCTAAATTTAGGATTGATTTTTTGTTTAAAGTGAAATTCTCATTTTTAAAACCAGTTTCTGAAAAATAGATGTGTTGAGCAATGTCGATATTTTTAAATTGTTCGCTAAAAATAATTTGTTGTTCTAAAGCGTATGAACTTATAGAACAAGTTAAAAAGAGAACGAGTAATAATATATATTTATTCATAAAATTAGCTATATCTGCCAGGAGATAGGATCATATCTGGATCTATTGAACGTTTGATTTTATGGATTAATTTAATCGAAGACAAGCTATTGTCAGAATAAAATTTTTTTACAGAATCTATATTTAATCTATAGGGGGCAATTCCTATTTCTTCGTTCAATTCCATTAATTCTTTGTAACATTTTTTCGCATTGTTGGAAGAATTCTCGTCTTCTTTATCAAATAAAATTGGGATAGTAGAATTAAAACAGATCTCAGAAATAGTAGTTAATGTAATTATTGGTTTAACAGAGTTAAGGTTACAAATTTGAGTCGCCCTCTTTATATATTGTAAAACAATTTCTTGTTGAATAGGTACTAGTGGGGAGAACCATATTAGTCCACAATTATCTTTGGCAGGATTAAGATCTTTAGATAGGTCAAAAGGCTTATCGTTTTTGTAGGCTAATTTCAGTGTGATTTTTAACGGTGTTCCATCTAATACTTTTAAAAAGCTTTCGGATACTAATGATGCTTGATTGAGTTTTTTCTTTAGATTAAAAAAAGGGGGGGTAAAGTCACTTAGTTTTTTTAATAACGCGACTTTGTTTTTGTTAATAAATTTGATTTTAATATTGGCTTTAAGAAAAGTCTTTTTAATATGTTTTTTTGCTGATTGTAATAGTTCTTTTGGCGCATATAAAGAACCTAATCCAGTCCATAAAGATTGTTTATTAGAAAACATAGCCTCTACTCTATGAGCGTTCATTAAATTTATACCGCCGATTAAGCTGCCTAATTGTGTTTTTATTTCTTTTACAAGAGGAAGTGCTAGCTCAAATTGATCCTCAGAATCTATTTTAAAAGAAAAAATTTCTGCATAATCATTCTTTTTTGCTAGGAGGAAAGTTGCTTTTGTTACTATTCCGAAATTTGATTGTGTGAAAATTCCATCTAGATATGGGCCTATGCCCCATTTGAATATTTTGGATACATTAGAAGTTTTAAAGTCTTCTAAAGGAGAGCGATAGATAGATCCGTCTGCAAGGACTGCCTCCAGCGAAGTTAGAGAGGAGAAATGATCTGTGTGCGGAGTAATTCCATATCCTCTTTCTAATATGTTTCCTATTAAACTGCAAGAAGGTCCTGCTCCTGTAGTAGGTACCAAAAAATCTTTATGATCATTCTGTAAGAAATCATATAGTATTTGTTGCGTTACTCCTGGCTCAACAGTTACATATCCTAATTCAGGATTAAATTCAAGGACCTTGTTAATATTCGATAAGTCTAAAATGACACAGTCATCGTCTACAGGTAAGCTAGATCCGTATCCCCAGTTATTGCCAGTACTTATGGTATAAAGAGGTATTTTATATTTAGAGGCTATGTTAACTATTTTTGGTATAGCTTCTCTATTATCAATTATAATAGAAGCTAAAATATTTCTTTTTGATTGGATAGTGTTAGATACATAATTGCTTATATCTAGTTTTATTTCAATTACACCTTCAATGTTTTCCCAATCTTTTTTTGCGTTTAAAAAATCATTCATTATTAATGATGGAATTATATATTTAAAATACTTTTTATATAAGAAGTGAATATTGAATTTCTACTTCTTCTTTACGTAAAACCTCAATAATCTTAGCTTGTGGATTATTCCTCAAATCTAAGATTAATTCTTTATCATTGGGGTTAGTTTTGTGTAACAATTTTGTGTTAGGGATTTTTACTGCTGTAGCTATTAAGTCTAATTTAGGATAATAGAAAGTGCCTTCGTTTCCAATTTCCGTGACAATTGTTCCTCCAAGTTGTATAACTGACTTTACAGTACTAGGAGCACAAAGAGTAAAGATTGATTGAACATTTAATTGTGAAGAAACAGCCAGTAATGCTCTCATAAGAAAAATACTTCCGAGACCTATTTTTGCAGCTTTTCTCGTGTTCCATAATCCGCATGCTTCAGAAGTGCCATGTAGTAAACGCTCATTTCTTATAATATCATAAATTTTTGTGTCTATACTACTAACAGCATCTTCGATCGGAAGATTCAATACACCATCAGCAACTTGTATTCGAGCTCCAGCTATCATGTCATTATTAGTTTTGTCCTTTACTGTAATGACAATTGTTGATGGATTAAATGCCCAGTCCGCTTTTGCAGAAGTGATGTTAGCTAGGTCAAATATTTGCAATATTTTTGAGTGTTTTTCTATAAATGTTTTGCACACTCTTGGGTGCTGATGTGCTTTAAAAGATTCTACAACTATCATAACTTAACTTAATGGTCTACGAGAACAAGGGCAAAAGGTTCTGAAACCTTTTGCCCTTGTTTTTTGTAATAGTAACAAGGTGATTTATTTTTAATAATATCAGTAAAAAGACTTATTTTTTTACTTGTTGTATTACCTGCGAGTATATTTGTGAATGTAATAAAGTATAATTTATGGGAAGTAATTCTTTAGATGATTTTACGGATGATGAGGTTAGGGATCAAATAAAAAACTTCTATCCTAATCTAGAAAAGAAAAGAGAACTCCAAAGGGAGCGAATTCAAGTTCTAGTGGTAGATGATGAAGAAAGGAATCTTTCTTCTTTTCAAGCATTACTTAGAAGGTCATTTGACATACATACAGCCAACTCGGCAAAAGAAGCTACAGAGATATTAGATTCTGGTAAATTGATTCATGTTATCGTAACAGACCAGAGAATGCCAGATGTTACTGGTATAGAATTTTTGCAATCGATTCTCAAAAAACATACAGAACCCATTAGAATACTCTTAACAGGATATTCGGATATAGGTGCTGTAGTAGATGCAATAAATAAAGGGCAAGTTTACAGATGTATGAATAAACCTTTTGCCAAAGATGAAATGATTCATCTTATAGAAAATACTTACGAGCTCTATTTTTTACGTGAAAAATCGAAAAAACTGACAGCAGATTTGGCAAAAGCCAATTCGCAGTTAGAATTCCTTCTAAGAGGTAAATTATTGGATGATTAATTAAGTTTTAATTTCTGAGAAGCGATATCCCATGCTTCTGTTATATCAGTAGATAATAATGATGTCGATCGATTAAGGTTATTATTCTGAATAGATTTAAGCCATATTTTTTGTTTGGGGCTGAGGTAGATGTCAGCAGAATGGTTACTACCCAGAGCACTATTTATTTTTGTTTTTTGTACTTCAGATAATGGTAGATACTTATAATTGGAATGTAATAAGTAATAATGGACATCATTATGTGCAGTTTTATAATTTGAGGAATGATCTATAAGGTCGAAATTTTGCTTTTTTGCATAAGCTTTGATTTCAGATTCACTTACAATCTCTTTATTATACCTAACTTTTACCACTTCATAATGATTGATAAAACCTGCTTCTACATCTATTACTCCATCTAACTTGCCCAATTGTTTTTCTCCTGTCCAAAAGCAATACATTTTAAAGTTTATCTCTTCAACATTATTAAAGTTTAAGCCTTCAAGCTCATCTTCTAATAGATTTAAATATTTAGGGATAGGTGTTTTTCTTACCGTAAGAGCTTCTTCTAACCGTTTGCATAACGTGAGTGCAGAATAATCGTTTCCAATTCTTTTTACAACATTGTTTCCATCAGTATCAATAATACGTACCACAGGATTGTTCCAGCTGGGTTCATTAAATTTTTCTAGGATTCTTTTATCATGTCCACTTTTGTTGTTATGAATTGCTAGAGGAATAAATGAGTTTTCTAGTGCTTCTACCATTAGTGGGTGACTTAGAACATTGTATCCATAGTTTAGGCAAGTAGCACAACCTGGTACTTCTTGAAATAAGATGACAATATCTTTTCCTTCTTTCTTTGCCACAGCAATAGCTTCATCATAATTTCTGTACCAAGAAACTTTTCCCAATTCCTTATTCTGGGTAGAAGGATCTGTTCTTTCTTGTGAAAAAGTAGGAGTGATAAAAGTAAGGCAAAAAAGTACAGGTATTATATTTCTAAGAGTAATCATAATTCATTTAGATTATCATGTAAGTCATAATTATTATTACTTAATCTAAATGAATTATGGATCTTTTACCAACTCTGTACAGTCTTGTATAGGGTATTGTCTTGTACAAACTTTTTATGAGTAGAAATTGATTGCTAGTTTTGTAAACTAGAAGAAGTTTATCTCTTCTGTTTTTTGTGTAAGTTCGAGTCCAGACTCTAAGGTTATTTTTACGGTGAAGATGGAATGTTTAGGTAGGTTTTCGTAATTGATAAGAGATAAGCTTAACGAAACATTGGGATCTCCATCGTCACTATCTTCAGCTATTTTAACTAGTTCTATTGGTGATAATGCTTCATTATCTATGTAGTAACCTATAAAATTATCAGTGACATTTGCTTCAGTTTCATTATCCGTATCTAAAACAACTATTTCGATAGAGCTGACAGGGTCTTCAACATTATATTGAGTCGGTATACAATCTAGCGCCAAAGCAGATGAAAATTTGAGGAAATTTAAATTTATAGTAGAGGCTGTAGTTGTTAAGATATCTCCATACAGATCTATTGCTAGATTATAAGAATCAAAAAACACAGAATCTTGGATTTCTCTTGTCTCAGTAGTATTGTCCGAGGATTTAATTAATAACTCGCTGTATACAACGTCATAAGAGCCTTGAGAAGGGCAGCTGCCAATATCATTCTTAATATCATCTTTAATACAAGAGGTAATTATAAATTTTGTTGCAAATAATAAGGTGAGAATTAGAATCTTTTTATTCATAGTTATATGGTGGTTTTAATATGGCGTAATTTAGTGATTTAATAAAAGTGCGCCAATATTTTTTTGTTTAGTTTTATGAGATGCATTAACAAACAAATAAAAATCATTGGTTTTTGGCTATTGAACCAGAATTTGGAGATCTTGCGACGCTTTTCAAGAAACGTATTCTTGTAAAAACAGATCGTCTAAAAATAATAAAATATGCAAAGTTTTTTTCCAGGTCAAAGATGGATGAGTGAGGGGGAACCAGAACTGGGAGTAGGAGTCGTCGTAGAAGCAGACAAGAATCGTGTACAGATTTTTTTTCCTGTAGCAACAGAAACTCGTCAATATGCGGTAGAAAATACACCTTTGCGTAGAGTTGTTTTTAAAGAAGGCGATAAAATAGTAGATACAGAACAGCGCCCATTTATAATAGAGCGTGTGCAAGATAATGACGATCTATTGCTGTATATAGGTAAAGACGGTGTATTGTCCGAAGCAGATCTAGGAGATGTTTCTATGAAACATGGTGTAGATGATCGGTTGTTTAATGGAGATGTAGAAACACCAGAAGTATTTGCACTTAGAAGAGAAACACTACAGCACGATTACACACGTAGAATGTCACCTATTAATGGATTTGTAGGAGGAAGAATAGACCTTATACCACATCAGTTATATATTGCACATGAAGTAAGTGCACGTTATGCACCACGTGTTTTGTTGTCAGATCAGGTAGGTCTAGGCAAAACGATAGAAGCCTGCTTGATTTTACATCGCTTACTATTAAGTGGGCAAGTGTCACGAGTTCTTATTTTAGTGCCAGATTCGTTGGTTCATCAGTGGTTTGTAGAAATGCTTAGACGTTTTAATCTTTGGTTTCATATTTTCGATGAAGAGCGTTGTGTTTCACTAGATGATAGTGCGCCAGAAGGAAATCCTTTTTTAGATGACCAATTGGTGATTTGTAGTACCTCTTTCTTGGCAAGCTCTCCAGAACGAGCAAGACAAGTGATTTCTGCCGATTGGGATATGCTAGTAGTAGATGAGGCGCATCATCTAAAATGGTCTGTAGAAAAAGCAAGTCCAGAATATGCTATCGTAGAGTTATTGAGTAAGGTCGCCAAAGGATTACTTTTATTGACAGCAACACCAGAACAGTTGGGGGTAGAAAGTCACTTTGCAAGATTGCGTTTATTAGATCCAGAGCGTTATGCAGATTATAATCAGTTTATAAGCGAAACACAAGATCATAAGGGAATAGCCAATATAGTAGAGGACTTGTCGCAACAGAAAAAATTGAAAGCTAAGGATATTACCTTGCTTCAAGATGTTTTTGGTGAAGATAGGATTTCTAGAATAGGAGATAACGAAGTTGTAAAAGATCAGTTAATAGAAGATTTATTAGATCAGCATGGGCCAGGGCGTGTAGTATTTAGAAATACACGTGCAGCCATGAGTGGTTTCCCTAATAGATTGGCACACCTTATTTCTTTACCCTCACAAGAATTATGGATAAAACGTTTGACAGAAGAATACAGTAACGAAATAATTGGAAATCAATCTGCCAAACAGAAATTTTGGTTTGCAGAAGATCCTCGTGTTATTTGGTTAGTAGACATATTGGAGAAACTTGGTTCATCCAAAATATTACTGATCTGTAGAAGCAAGTCCAAAGTGTTGGCATTAGAGAAGGCATTAGAAAAACTCAGCTCTGCTAAAGTAGGGGTGTTTCATGAAGATCTTACCATTGTACAACGCGATAGAAATGCTGCATGGTTTGCAGAACAAAACGGAGCAAACATTTTGTTGTGTTCAGAAATAGGGAGTGAAGGCAGAAACTTTCAGTTTGCTCATCATCTCGTATTATTTGATTTACCCGTACATCCAGAGTTATTAGAACAACGGATTGGTAGGTTAGATAGAATAGGGCAATCAGAAGATATTCAAATACATGTGCCTTATCTCAAAGGAAGTCCACAAGAAGTATTAGTACGTTGGTATCATGAAGGATTAAATGCTTTCGAAGAAAATATAGAAGGAGGTAATCAGATAGGACAGTTGTTCAAAGAACGTTTGTCAGATGTGATAGATACCAAGCCTTTAGATACAAAGCAGTTAGATGGCTTAATTAAAGATACCGCTACCTATCAAAAAGAACTGAAACAAACATTGTCTAATGGTCGTGATCGATTACTAGAGATGAATTCCTACAGGCCGAAGATTGCTGCGCAGTTGGTAGATCAGATAAAACAGGCAGATCAATCACTGGGCTTAGAAATATATATGACAAAAGTCTTTGAGCATTTCGGTATTGAAATGGAAGACTTAGCACCAAGAACTTATTTATTGTTACCCTCTCAAGCAAATAGAGAAGCTTTTCCTTCTATTCCAGACGAAGGGATTTCTGTTACTTTTGATCGTAAAAGAGCATTGAGTAGAGAAGATTTGAGTTTTATAAGCTGGGATCATCCTATGGTTACAGGAGCATTAGATATGGTACTTAGCTTAGGTACAGGAGGCGCAAGTTTTGGTGTTTTAAAAGGGACTGGTAATACAGGCATTCTGTTAGAAGTAATTTTTGTATTGGAAACAGCAGGCAAGCATGGTGTAAATGTCGATCGTTTTCTGCCAAACACACCATTGAGAGTAGTAGTCAATCATACAGGAGAGATGGTGACAGATCATTATTCGGTAGAGTTATTAGAGAAACAATTGATTCCTTCTAGAATAGATGACCTCATAGAAAATGAAACATTGGTAGAGACCATATTACCAAATATGATAGATAAAGCCACAGAAATAGCCGAGCAATTAAAATCAAACGATATAACTGCCGGTTTAGAGCGTATGAACCAAACATTGGATCATGAGATCGGTAGATTAGCAACATTGTATAAAAGAAACAAATCTATACGACCAGATGAAATTCGTACAGCAATGGAAGAAAAAGATGCCCTTGCTACATTAATAGGAGATGCTAGAGTCAGAATGGATTCTGTTCAGTTGATTAGAGAAGGGGATGTTTAGTTTAAGAATGAATACCTCACAGTAGAAGTACAGTTTTAAGTCTTCTGCTGTGAGGTTTTTTCTATGAGACTTTTTATATAAAGACCTTCTGGATAGGAAATTTCACTTCCTAAATCATACGTTTTCTTATGAGTAGTGATTTTTATTCTGTCTCCAAGTTTGGCTATGTAAGTGGCTCTTTTTAAATTTTTTCCTATAGCCCAATATCGTTTTAGTATAATTTCTTCCATCATGTCTATGCGAACAATAGTGGATAGATCAATTTTTTTTCGGAAGAAGAATTGAAAAGGTTTTTTTAGGGTTAAGGTGTGAGGAGTTATAATAAGTTTTTCATGTTTAAAAATCATATTTAGGAGAGATAAAATGAACAAGCATGAAACACCAACTATAATATAAAATGTCATCATTGATTCTTTAGGAATATTAAAATCAATACCAGAGATGTAATATTGACTACTGATCATATGAATAGGTAGGATAGTGAATATTAACCAAATACTTGTAAGGGAGAGAATAATGCTGATGTCTTTTTTAGGTCTGTATTGAATGATTGTGGTGTCATTGTTTTTCGCTTGTTTGATGTTTTTAAAAGTAGTTTTTTCAACCTCTATAATCTGATTGGAATATGGAGCTCTTTTTTCTATCTCATAGAATAATTTGTCGGTATCATTATCATCAATAAAATTACCTAAGAAAATACTAGTGCTACCAATGTCAAAGGCAACTCTACCACCTAGCTTAGGAGCGTAAATAGCTATCGTATGCAAAGGAGATAAAGGTATTCCAATAAGGGGATCATAGTCAAACCGTGGCTCGTTTACTATACGTAGGTTTTTAATGTCTGTGAGTAAGTAATTTTCTTTTTTGAAAGAGAAGCGTTTTTTTATGCTGACGTATTGATTATTTATAATGATAGTTTCTTTGCCAAAGTTCACCCAGATTAAAACCTTTGTCATGGAGAAGATTCCTATAATTAAAAATACAGATAGGCAGAAAGGAATGAATTTAATATGAGAGTATTCGCTATCTGAAAAGGCTAATACGGTTACAATAATTATAAATGAAGTTAAGAGACTGATAAAAAATAAAGGGATGAATGTAAATAAAGTAAAGAAGAAACTTTTTTTAGGGGTCGCCTCTAATTTAAAGTCATGCATAAGAAGTTCTTTTTTGTAGGTTCCATTTTTTAATGATCGTGTGATTAAGTTAAGAGAAAATTCTCAATCGATTTAATAACTAATTACGATAGTAAGTTTTCAAATTCTTATCTTTAAAAAGAAGTCAATTAATAGTGTTTTTTTATGCGATAAAATAGGGGAAACATCTCGTCACTATAAGTTGAAGTCAATTACAAATTGAATTTTAAAAAAGAAACATGAATAACGATAAAATCATAGAACCTTTAGACGCTCTTTATGAAAAGTATAGATATGCTAAGAGAAACGTTTTAGTTTCTGACGCTACAAAATCTGCACAGATGATTTGTACCACATGGCAAGAAGAGATAAAGGGCGATAACATAGGCATAGAAGTTCCTATCTGTAAGGAGGCAAAAGAAAGAATAGACGTTATAGATTTCGAAAGTAAAACTGCTTACGAACTAAAAGTTTCTGGTAAGAATGTAGAACATGAGTTTTACAAAGATATATTCAAAGTGCTGTCTTACAACCTGAATAATCCAGACAAAGCAGTAGAGAATTTTGTCTTTATCTCCGAAGAAAAAGGGATTAGAATTCTAGAAAAAGCAACGCTTTACAAAGAAACCGTTAAGCTTTCTGAATTGAAAATTGAAGTTGTTGGAATATCTAATAAACTCGTTTAATCTGTTATTCATTAAATTAATGGAGAAGAGTGGAATGACAATTTATAAGGAGATTTTTTATGTAGGCTAACTGCTTAACTAAGAAAGAAAATTAAATAAAAGCCCTATTCAATTAATTGAATAGGGCTTTGGTATATATATGTTTTGGGGTCAATGGGTAATTTAGGATTATAAAGAATGATAAATCAAAACAACTTTTAAAGGTTTCTTATCAGTCATTTTGATGTAATCCTTATAATTGTTCATTGGTTAAAGGATAAGAGAAAATTGGTCCAGCGAATGGAAATAACTCTTCTTTATTATTTATCCAACTTTTGAAAAGGTCGAAGTCATTTTCGGTAAAAGGTTTGAGTTCAATCATAGTTATCTGTTAGTTGATAAGGTAAGTATTTAATGTGTTCAAAAAAGTGATTAGATGAAAATAAGACTGTTTAAGAGTGCTTAGGTATGATTTTTTAAAAATACTAATAAATTGTTATGTCATAGAATTATAAAGGAAATGAATACTTTGTTAGATTTTAAACTGATTATTTTTTTTACTTTTCAGTAAGTGTTAACACTAGTTTTTATGGTGTTTTTACTGATTTTTAGGAGGAGTTTTCCCCTTACATTTGGTCTTTATAATTTCGTGACGACAACAAACACTATGTCAACAAACAAGTTTCTATTATTTATTTCGTTGTTTCAATTCCTTTCTGTATTTGGGACTGATTACTTTACTGATTCTGGAAATTCAGATCCAAATGATTTAAATAATTGGTGGGAGAATAATGATAATACAGGAACTCACCCTACAAGTTTTGCGGATGCTGCTGATGAATTTGTGATTCAAACTGGTCATGCATATACAACAACTGCAGAGTGGACTGTAGCTGGTGACATCAGAGTAAGAGGAGAATTGACAGCGAACCACAACATTAATGCAGAAGCAAATTTACGAATACATGCTTCTGGGACAGGGGTTAATTTATCGGCTGGTACTACTGTTGCAGTATCAAACAATATTCTTAATGATGGAGATGTTACTTTTTCAGGAGATGCAGAATTAATAATTGGGAGGAGGTATAATAACTCTGGTACACTTACTACATTTACCCCTTCTACAGTAACATATGCTGTTGCTACCACTTCTTCTCCCATAAAAGCTACCACTTATCATAACTTAACCATAGACGGAACGAATAGTACAAGAGTAGGCATATTAGAAGGTGATATTACTGTAAATGGAGATTTAAACATCTTACAAGGGATTTTAGATTGTGATCAATACCAAATAACAGGTAACAGTTCAGGTCTGTTTTCTATTGCTTCTACAGGAAGCCTTATTCTTGGAGATGAAACTTCATCTAATGATATTTCACTTCCGACAAATTATACGGAGGCCAATACAACTTTTGACGCCTCTTCCTCAGTCACTTTTGCATCTGATATTATTCAGGACATTCCTGTAAATGAAACCTATGGGACATTAATTATTAATTCTGGTTCATCATTAACAAAAACTATAGCAGGCGATTTAGTAGCAACAAATTTAACAATAGGTTCACCTGCTATACTTGATTTAAGCACATTTAACCATAGTATTAGCAATACTGTAACAGTAAATGGTACTTTGAATTTGTCTACAGGCACAATAGATGTCAATAATAATATTACAGGTACAGGAGATGTTAACATAAATGGTGCTGGAAACATATTTGTTGCAGGAAACTTTAATAATACAGGAGTTTTGTCTGCAGTAAGCAATAGTACAATTACTTATGATGGAAATATTAATAATAGAACACTTAAATCTGGTACTTATGGTAATCTGATTATTGATAAAGAGACCGTGTCAAGAGAACTTAATTTAGATGGCGATGTGACCGTAAATGGTGATTTACTCATTAATAGTGGGTATTTAAATACCTTACAATATTCTATTACAGGTAATGCAATAGGGCTTCTATCAGTTGCAGATGGAGCCAGATTAAATCTGGGATTAGCTTCAGATGCTACCTCCGTAAACTTACCTTCTAATTTTACTCCTGCCAATACTACTTTTGCTACAACAAGTAGGGTGAGCTTTCTATCTAATGCTACACAATCTATATCCGCTGATGTTACTTATGGTAATTTGTATATAGAATCTGATGATGCAGAAACAAAAACGATAACAGGTGATTTAACTGTTGCTAATAATTTAACAATTGCAGGAAATGCAATTTTAGATTTGTCTACATTTATTTCTTCTGTAGGAAATACAGTAACTAATTCCGGAACACTTTCTGTATCTAGTGGTACATTAAATATCTCTAATGATCTTACTAATACTGGAGATGTTTTTTTAGGGTCTGGAACTATTAATGTTACAGATGACCTTACCGCAACTAGCGGCACAGTAAATATAACTAGTGGTACATTAGATGTAAATGGTAATATTACTGGAGCAGCGGACATTTTTATGACTAGTACTGGAAATATTAATATTGCTGAAAATTTCTCTAACACAGGAACTTTATCACTAGCAAGTGGAAGCACCGTTACCTATGATGGGCCAAGCGGAGCAAATAGAATTTTAAAATCAGCTACATATGATAATTTAATTATAGATAAAGATGTAACCTCTTCTGAACTTGAAATGAATGGTGATATAACTGTTAATGGAGACCTAACGATTGCAAGTGGAGATTTAGCATCTAATCAATATTCCATTACAGGAAATGCAACAGGAACATTGACAATAGCAGCAGGTGAGAAATTAGTTTTGGGGCTAACTACAGAGAATGATGCCGTAGAGTTCCCCAGTAATTTTGTAAACTTCTCTATTGATCCTACAAGTATTGTTCAATATAATTCAAATGCTTCTCACGACATTTCTCATGTGCCTACTTATGGTAATTTGATATTAAACTCTGGAAGTACAGTCACAAAAACAGCAACAGGAGATATTACAGTTCTTAATGATTTTACCATTAATGATCCTGTAATTTTTGACTTAGGAACTAATGATTTAGATGTAGAAGAAGACATAGATGTAGACGGAAGTTTAACATCATCTACTGGTATTATAGATGTTGAAGGAGATATAACAGGTGTTGGAGATGTTACCTTTGCAGGAGGTGGTGAAATATTTATAGCAGGCACTTTTTCCAATACAGGTACTTTTACACCATCTACAAGTACAGTCACTTATGATGGTGTTACAGCAGGACCTGTAAAAGAAGCTACTTACTATAATCTAATAATAGATAAAGTTGATGGGGTAAATGTGAATGTCCCTAATGATATTTTGGTTACAAATGATTTGACTGTAAAAAAAGGTAATTTTAGACCTACTATATCAGGGGTAACTGTTACAGTTGATGGTACAACTACTGTAGAAGAAGGAGCATCTTTACAAAGCCTTGTAGACAATGCATCTTTTGATTTAGACGGACTTCATTTACATGGAGGTTCAATTGGTGGAGCAGGGTCAACAGCAAGTTTTACAGCAAACTCACTTTTAGTTACTGGAACAACAAGTACTATAGGTAGTTCTGATCTTGAGATTTTAGGTTCCACATTAATATTTGGAGAGGTAAATTTTGTTTCGTCTTTAGGGGAGAAAAATTTTGTTGGAGATATTACAATAGATGGCACTTGGAATACTAGTAGTCATGTAAATGCCACTATTCAAGGCAATGTTATAAATAACGGAGATCTTGATGCCACTCGTGGTACATATGATTTCACTGGTTCCCCTAAGACTTTTAGTGGGACATCTAGTAGCATTACTTTTAATGAAGTCTCCTTTTCAGGGGATTATACTAATGATATAGACTCCTTAATTTTTACAGATAGTACTTATGGAACAGGTAGTTTAACAAATAGTAGTAATCGGGTGTTAGTCTTTAAAGATGATATAACAATAAATACATTAAATGTAACCGCAGTTCCTAATACAGTTTATTATAATGCTCCTAAAACATTAGACTATTACTTAACAGATTATCACCATTTAATTGTTGATTTGGACGATGCCAATAACAATTTAAATGTACCAGGCGGTACAAGTAACATAAACGGTGATTTAACCATTGTTAGTGGTGATTTCCGATTAGATACCCTTAGTATTATTAATGTTAGTGGTTCTACTATAATAGAAGCCAATGGAGAAATTGGTTCAGATTCATCTGTATCTAACGTAGATCGTC
>JAYJMJ010131852.1:0-17816 GCA_036873875.1 Laminaria ephemera | reverse complement strand
CGTACCCCTCTCTCCCCGCTACACCACATTGCTAAAGTGGAAAGTAGATTGGAGACCGGTCAATGCTCGTTAAAAGATGCGGATTGTTCCCTTGTGGTTACAACCGAAACTCAACCATTGCATTTACCAGGTGTATCACAGTAATGAATCAACTTTTGCAGTGTTTTCCACGTTGGTATGCCTGTTGATACACGATTTTCGGCAGTCATTATGGGCGGACATCCGGATCATTCGCAATACCTGGTATTTGTTTTACGATCTACAAAAACAAATAAAGATCGTAGTTGTGAGGTCGAGAAAATCGCTGAAACTTGTTTTTGAAAAGCTGCGGAGTGTTACGGAGTGTTACGGAGTGCATGGCCGCATGAAGTACTAGGCTTTGCACGAAACAACAGATGCAAAATAACCACACATCGGATAGATCACGATCTAGATTATCTAGATGATCTAGATGATCTAGATCATCTAGATCATCTAGATCATCTATATCCTATATCTATCGTTATGATACGTTGTGCAGAATCTGTGTAGTACATATCCAACCCAGGAAACATGCGCTAGATCGTTCAGATCATCCGGCCCCCATCCGGCAACATGATCTATAGGCCGTTCAGATCATATAGACAAGGTATATGTCTGCCCTGGAAGATACAGATGATTAAACCAACAGGGATGATCTGATCTATCCGATGTGTGAAAATAAGGCCCATTTTCGGAATCGGACGCGTGTTACGATGGGCGTGCACATGGTTTTGATGAAGCTCTAAAACCTCCTCCCTGTAGGAAACCTGTACCCCACTCAGCAACTCGCTTTGGGAACACGTCAAAGTCCAACGGGTCCCGGGGAACAATCCCACGGCCATAGTCTAGTTAGAGGCAAGCTACGGTAGAATTAGCAGGTTTCGGGGCCAATTGGTTTCTGTGTGATGGGCTTCTCAAATGAGAAACTACCGAATATATTTTGGAATCACGATAGTGTTTCCAAATTGATTGAAGCTGCACGCCTAGCTCCGTGGGATTTGGATTGGTTGACCATCGATATCAAGTGAGCAATGTTGGTCACAGTCGAGTTTTGAGTAAGGTATGGAGCTTCTCAAGTGAGGGCCCTCGGACAAAAATGAGGTGCGACCCTACCGTAGCAAGCGTCGTTAGAAAAAACAATAATGTTATTGGGTAGTTGATCGCTTCTGCAGTCTCCTCAGTCAGAAGTATTATTACAGTGGAACATAGTAATCAGGACCAAATATGCTTAGTAAAAACAGTGGAACGTATACGTTTTTGTCTGCATCGTGGGTCCTGATTACTATGGTCCCCCGTAATACCTCTATTGTGGACAATAAGTGCTAGAGATACCCCTATCGCAGCACGAGTTTCTGCAGTAGTGGCAATAGTACTTGCTGGGCTCACATGCACGGGGTCAACCGTTTTCAACTGGCGGCCACTGGTAGTCACGGTCACTTTCGCCTTGTTCCTGATTCTCCACCGTGCCGGAGCAAACCTTTTCCAGAGCGCGCGGCGGCACATACGAAGTACAGTAAGTCGTGTCCGCCACGGCACATCGGTTCACGCAAGGGTAAGGCTCATGGTTTGCTTCCTCCCTCCTTGTTTGTGGTGCATGTTACGGTAGACATGCACTCTTTTTTTTCTGGGGCTCCTCACTTGAGGACCTTTACACCTCTCCCAAAAACTGACTTGGGGTAAAAACTATATGTACTACCCCATCAACAATCCCATGGCCTTGGTATACAAAGAGCATTTTTCCAAAAGAAGAATGAAACTGCGACGATTTTGGGTTAAGGAGCCCTGTCTATCAGAAACGTTTTACCCGAAAAATGCTACCTCTATCGTAGCACGTAGTTGCCATTCAACTACACTACGGCGTACACAAACCAAACCATTATCGCGCGCTGCGAAACTCATACAGGTTGGTTCGGGAAAGCTCAAACCGGAGAAGTCATCAGAGCCGTCTCACGCCGGTTTGGAACGGATCTGGACGAAAATTCGGACATGTGTTCTTTGATGTGTGACTAAATGGCTTAACGGAAGGCCCATTTTGACAACTCTTTTTTTTTTACCGGCTATACGGTTACCCGTGTGGCGCAAGGGATTTGATATGCCCATTGCGATATTGAGACCCCAGAAAGCTGGTGGAAAAAGACGGCATTAAAATCGGCCTTCCGCCACACCCTCCGCCTTAAATCAAGGGACACGTGTGAAAACAAAACGTTTGGGTCCGATAAAAACAGGCGTGAACGGTGCCAAAACGTGAGCTCCTAGTGACATTTGTCCGATGTACTGCAAAGTGACTGAGGTTCTGTATGCAAACAGCTACTGCTAGCCAAAACATCGTTCAAAACGTGTAACTACAGTATGTCAGAATTTGATATTATCCCATAAAAATTGATGTGAGTTTTCTTGAGGTAATTTGGCAGAGGACGGCCTAACAAAACAAAAAAATTGCTCCCGCTTAGCCCCACACACAAAACCCTAATTATTTTTGTAAGAACTTGACGAAAGTCATTGGTTTAAGCACGTTAGGCTTGCTAACGCCCGCCACTTGTACCCGATAAAAAATCCGGCGACGATATTGTCTCCGGTTGTTCCTGCGAATCACTGCGACACCTCGTTTATGCCATTTGGAGCATTACACCACGCGTGGTCTGTTGATGATATCTCTGGTCGATTTTTTCCTGAACCAACGTGTAGTTACACCCAATCGTCATCCCTGCGTGTGGGACGGCTACTGCTAGCATGGCCACTGCCAGCATGGCGACCGTTAGCATGAGCACTGCTTTCTCCGAGAAGATTGGGAAAATAGTTTGACTGTAAGGTAATGCTGGACGAAAGCTTTCTTGGCGTGTCTTCTACGGTCAATGAACGTTGCTTTCTCCGAGAATACTGGGAAAATAGTTTGACCGTAAGGTAATGCTGGAAAAAAAGCTCTCTTGGCGTGTCTTCTACGGCCAGCGATCGTTCTGCGCTGTAAACAGTTTGGTACCCCTACTGTTTCCACGAGCAGGTGTTAAACACTAAATCCCCTCTCCCCTGTTGCGGCGTTATGCTGGACTATAGCGTAGTTTTCCGCTCATCATACCTGGCAGGCGTTTCGGCCCGCCTATCATAAAGCAGGGAAAACAAATGAGAATTTACTTGACTGGCTACTTTTCGGTCAGAAGACATTCGGATTTGGGGGGGGGGGGATCATGCGTCTTGTGGAGTTACGATAAACTACAGCATAGTTCTCCCCTAATCGTACCAGCATACGTTATCGCTTAGTATGCCTGCCAATAATAAACGAGGACGTATATATGAGGAGTTACTCGACTCGCCCAGTTTTGGTCAGAAGAGCTGCGGACAAGGGGGAGAAGGAGGGGGTGTAATCATTATTATGTGTCATCATTGTCATGCACGGCCGTAGGGGTGGTGGAGGGGGGGTTCACGTGTTGTGTTGCCACCCCGACTCACGTGTTGAGTTGCCACACCGAGTGCATCGCCACGAGGATGAGCTGGATGGTGGGTCTGACCATCAAAGCTTCCCACTCGTGGTAGGCCAGAAGGGTAACTGAAACAGAACCAGCGGTAGACGAGAAGAGTAGCTGCGTCAACAACAGCGACAAGCGAGAATGACAAGTGCTTCGAAAACAGCGACAAGCGCTGTTCGTGAATGTACATATATATGGTGGGCTTGAAGATTAACTGATGCGGAAACAGCGACAAGTGGGGTCCATCAGTGTATACTTCGTATGCCGTTTGGCGCTACAGTAGAGCGTTGTTGTAGACGAGAATGGTAGCGACGTTGGGAACAGCGTCAAACAAGCAGAGGTCGTGGCTGTTCCTGCCATCGAGTTCGGCAAGAAGAGTACCTGACGCGGAAACAGCGACAAGCACAGTTCGTGAGTGTACATTCCATCTAGAGCTAGGGCAGGTGCCGGTGTCCATTCGTGGTAGGCGGGAAGAGTAACTTGAAAAGGGAACAGCGACAATCGCCGTTCTAGGGTGAATGTTCTGTCCAGAGCTAGGGCAGGTTTGATGCGTGGGTGGGCATGCCGGCTATGAACATACCAGCCCAAACAAACACACGAAGGCATCGGTTGTCACGGTTAAGCACAGCCCAATTCGTTTTTAATGCTTTTTACCCTTGGATGTTTGTAGCGGGCCTGCGATGCCCCACTGCTCAAGATGCGCTTTCCTGCCTGACCGCCTCGATAGGCAGACGTGGACATAAAAGTATCAAAAGTATATGCCAGTACGTACTGTATTGATAGTCACAGGTACCAGGTATTACCGCTATGAATTAGGAATCGACCGTCGAATGAAAAACGCTGGTGGAGAATAAATGAAGAGCGTCGCATCGGTCCATCGACATTTGAACGCGTTTCGCAGAGCGTGGGGGAATTTTGACGGAACATGTGAGTCCCATGTGATACTGAACATGGCTTCGGCCGTGTCTAACGGGAGGTACTGCCGCTAATCGCTAATCGCTAATCGCTAATCGCTAATCGCTAATCGCTAATCGCTAATCGCTAATCGCTAATCGACAATCAAGCGACGTATGCTACGGTGGAGGTGCACCCTTTTTTTTCTGAGGCTCCTCACTCGAGGAGCTCTACACCTCTCCGAAAAACGAGTTTGGGGTAAAACCATGAGTACTACCCGATCAACAATCCCATGGTCTAGGTATACAACGAATGTTTTTCCAAAAGAAGAATGAAACTGCGACGATGTTGGGTTAAGGAGCCCCGTCTATCAGAAACGTTTTAGCTGAAAACTCCCACCTTTGTCGTGGCAGGCGTCAAGCGACAAGCGACAAGCGACAAGCGACAAGCGACAAGCGACAAGCGACAAGTGACACGCGACAAACGAGGCACTGCGGGTACTCACGGTAGATGGGCACGATAAGGGCGATGATCACGAAAGTGGCAACGAGCTCTTGTTCCATGTTTACTTTGTCCCCAAAGTCTCTCAGTTTCTTTGCCAAAGCTCCCAGCACGGTAACCTGTTTGGGTGTTATAGGGCTGTGCTGAGTTAGCGTTGGGTACGAATTGAGAGGGGATGTTGACTATTTAATAACCTGTTGTTGGGTGTTCGGGCAGTGATCAGTTGGAGTTCAGCATATCTCCAGAGAGGATGTGCACCATTTCAGAACCTGTTGTTGGGTGTTCGGGCAGTGACGGGTTTGGGGGGTATGATTGAAGAGGTGTACACTAGTCGACATCGTCATGGCGCGTCATGGCAATCTCCATGGCGTGCTTTGGCACTGCCATGGGCTGGCATGGCACCGTCACGGGCTTTAATGGCACTACCATGGCACAAATATGGGCAATGCCATGAGAGTGCCATGGCGATGCCATGGGAATCATGACCTTTAATGGAAACCTATAAGATATCTCGCGCATTCATGAACATTCACGATCTTTCATGGGGCCTTTTCAGAGCAATGACATGGCAGTGCCATGGGCTGTCATGACATTGCCATGGGTTTTGATGGCACCGACTGCCAAGGCACGCCATCAGTATTTTCATGGCATTTCCACGAAAATGACCCATGACAGTGTCATGGGGGGACCCAGAGTCTTGCCATAGGACTGCCATCGCCATGCTATGGCACTCCTAACTTTACATCTCAACCTATTCCCAACCCTAACCCTACCCCTAACCCTAACGCTAACCCTGATCCAAGCCTATGGCAGTGTCCTTGTGGCGTGCCATGGCGGTACGATAGCATTATCATGACACTGCCATGGGCGCCTTCATGGCACTGTGATGGCAGTGCCACGACAGGCGGCAGTGCCATCACAGCGCCATGACAGTGTCGTAGCAATGTCTTGCTAGGGCCCATGGTAGTGCCATGGCTATGCCGTGAAAACGTCAAATATCATGCATCGTCGCAAAACCTATCGCAACCCTTTCCTCGGCCGTGCGGGCGTGGGGCAAAACGAAAACAAAAACGAGAGGGAAACCGGCAGAAAAAGTGGCGTTCGAACGAAGACAAATCTGCTCCCAATCTGCCCCAGATTTCAAGGAGCGGGGTAGAATGCAACGTGCCTTTACTACATGCTACTAATAATACGGTAGAGGTAAAACATTTTTTTTCTCGGGCTCCTCACTTGAGGAGCTCTAAACCTCACCCAGAAACTGATTTAGAGAAGCATGAAAGTGCAACCCGATGAACCAACCTATGGCCTAGGCATACAAAATAATCATTTGGCAAAACAAGAATGACATTCCAACGATTTTGGGTTAAGGGGCCCCGTCATTCAGAAACAAAAAAGCCGGAAAGTGCTACCTCTATCGTTGCACACGTCTTGTGGCTATACTGAAGTTAGTGTGGAACTACTAATAGCTATAATGACGTCCCGACATGATAAAAGCGCGGAATGCGCGACGTAAGAAACCCTCCAGAGTAAGTACGCCGACCCCCTTTGGCATGAGGTGTATCGAAGAAGGGATCAACTCGTTTCCTGAAGCGCTCACAGCTGCAACAACGGTCTTAGAGTGGTGCATCTGTCGATTGTATCTACCTATAGTATCTGACGATTGTATCTACCTACTGTATTTGCCCGTTGTGTTTGGCTATTGTATCTGCCTATTGCATCTGCCTGCTGTATCCGCCTATTGTACCTGCCTAATGCATCTGACGACTGTGTCCGCCTATTGTATCTGCCTGTTGGATCTGCCTACTGTATCAGAATCGTATATCTCACGACCGTAATTTTTCTTCTGGTGATTCACCTGGAGGGCTGCATAGACCAGCCAAAAAACGATCTCCTGGTGTACGAAGCAGTAGCAGTTGTGGTGTTCGTGCCTTCGAGTATCGTCATTTCGCGAACGATCCAACGGCGGTGGCGGTTGCCACATGCATCACGAGCATCACGAGCATCACGCGCATCACGTGCATCACATGCACCACAAGCATCACGAGAGCATCAAGTGCATCACATGCATCACGTGCATCACATGACAAGCGATGGGCGGGACGATAGTATCGGCTGGCTCAAACGAAATTTAAGCGAGCTGTGTGAACGTGCCAATGGGCATGTCCTTATGTCATTTCAGCGTGCCAGTTAACATAACGTCATACCAATGAGCATATCGGCATGTCAATGAGAATATTCGACGTGCATCACGTGCATGACGTAACAAGCGACGGGCGGGATGATGGTATCGGCTGGCTCAAACGAAATTTATGTGCACTGTGTCAAGGTGCCAATCAGAATATCAGCATGTCGACCAGCATAGATGCATGTCAAGAGGCATATCGTGTCAACGAGAATATCTCACGTGCATCACGTGCATCAAGCGCATCGCGTGCATCACATCCGATACATGCTCGTACGGCAAAGGTGTACCTACTATAGATATGTCTGAGGCTTCTCACTTGAGGACCTCGATGCCTCACCCAAACACTGACGTTGAGAAGCATCGGACAATCCTATGGGCTAGGTATTGTAACGAATGCTATTGTGAAGCACAGATGATGTTCCAATGCCATCTATTGGGTGGTTCTTCAGTTAAGGATCCCCGTCCGTCCACCAGGAAAGGTCTGGTCGACAAGCGTTATACTAATACCTACCTGGTACTATCTTAGCACGTGTCGTCCCAAGCAACGGGCGGGAAGATGGCACCGGCTGGCTCAAACGAAACGTTAGCGAACCGTATACGTGTCCACGAGCATACCATCATGCCAATGGGCACATCGGCAGGCCAATGTGCGTATCAGCATGCCAAGGAGAATATCCCACGTGCATCATGTTTATGACATTGTGGCAAGAAAAGGGCCGGACGATGGTATCGGCTGCGCTCAAACGAAACTTAGGTGAAGCATCTACGTGTCCGTCAGCATGTTAGCGTTGCTATGAGCATATCGGCAGGCCCATGCGCATAACAGCATGCCAATAAGAAGATCCCACCTGCATCATGCGTATCAATCACATTGCGACACGCGACGGGCGAGACGATGGCGTCGGCTGGCTCAAACGAAACATGGGTGAACCATGTATGTGGCAATCCGCATATATATCAGCATGCGAATGAGCATATCGGCTTGTCATTAGGCATACATCAGCATGTCAACGAAAAGGCATCACGTGGCATCATGTGCATCACGTGCATGACAACGCAAGCGGCGGGCGGGACAACGACATCAGCACCTCAGCATTCGTTACTTATCGCGCGCACGGAGGTGTAAATGGATCAAGCAGGTTGTACAGACAAATATGACCGCGGCTACTTACTACACCCATGCTATGATCGTAGGGATAGAGCCATCTTTTTCTGAGGATCTTTACTCGAGGAGCCCTATACCCCACCCAAAAACCGATTTTGAGAAATAATGAAAGGGCATTCCGCTGCACAACCCCATGGCGAACGAACACAAATTGTGAAACACAACTGAGATTCCGACGATATTGGGCAGTTCCCAATGAATGAACCCCGTAATCACAGCAATCACAAAAATAACTTTTGCCCAAAAGTGTTACCTCCATCGTAGCACATCAACACATCACCACATCACCACATCACCACATCACCACATCAACACATCACCACATCACCACATCACCACATGTCTATATCATAGAGAACCGTGATACACTACTCATACTACTAGCGGGTACCTGGCGACCAAGCTTAGAAGAGAGTACCCCCCATTTCACTCCCGAGTTTGGACCTCTCGCGCGAGTAGTTCTGTACCCCATTCGAAAGCTGGCCGAAAACATGTTTTGGTCAGCGCAGCCAAACGTTTTTTTTCATGGCGGTGCATATCGCGAAACCGAAACGTTAAACGATGGGGTACGGGCGTAGCCTCTCGCTGCGCCGTTCATAAAACAGGCCCTAAAACTATCCCCCCCTACACCAGTGCAAGGGGGATGATATAGCTTAGAAGGGGAAGGGGTGTACCCATTTCATGCATAGCCGTAGTCTTAAGCCCCTAGACACTCGCATCCCTACAATGCCGGGAAGCAGCACATAGCTTAGAGGGGGGATCGAAACTCGGACGCATGCTACGGTTGAGGTACGCCATTTTTTTTCTGAGGCTCCTCAAGTCCTCACTTGAGTCCCGACTTGAGGAGCTTTAGACCTCTCCTAAACATTGGTATGGGGACAAAACTAAAACGGCTACCCGATGAACAATGCCATGGCCTAGGTATACAACGAAAATCATGCAAAAATAATTACGAAATTCCGACGATTTTTGGTTAAGGAGCCCCGTCATTCAGAAACCGTTTCAGACAAAATGTGCTACATCTACCGTGGCACGGCAAAAAGGTCACTTTGCTCACGTGAAATGGTCGGCGTTCCCCACGAGGATCACAATCCCAATCAACGTGGGGCTCATAGTCAGCCCGTAGAAAACCGCAACACCTTGCGAACTCAGCAGCCATCCGACCTTCATGCGGAGCACTGCAGGCGCGGCACAGGTGTGGGAGAATATCGGGAACGTATATGTGTACCAGGTATGAAGCCGGTTTGTGTAGTCATTTCGCTTTGGTGGGATAACGCCAAGAACAAACTACACATACCGTAAAATGACAGTGCTAGATTAACTAGTATAGGTAAGGGAGGGGGCGGGGGGCGTACTCATTTATTGCTTGCCTTAGTCATTTGACCATTGATCACGCATCCCTTTTGAGACGGAGCACCGTTCCTACTCCTAACAGAGACACCTACAACATTTGGGCGTTAATTACGTTTCTTCCATATACTACGTAAATTTTTTTTCTTATCTTGTCTCCTTATAAGTTATAAGTTAATTCCACACTCGAGAGGGGCGATACTAATATTAACCTCATAGCTGCCGTTTATCGCGGTGCTGCCGGTTTATGTCGTCCGTTCCCTTGGATGAAAACGTCACGAACAAAACACATGCCAACATTGCGCGAGCGCATGGCAGCCAGCCGGTTTGTGTTGCCAATTCCCGTTGATGAAAATGCCAAGAACTAAACATAAGCTAATATTCAGCTTAAACCTTTTTTTGCCCCGGCAAAAAATGCCCCCCCCCACTACTAGCTAGTTCGAAGTGGCTCGTCACAAAAAAACGCGGGTGAGGTTTATATCGGGTTATCTCCCTAGCCGTCGTTCACGGGGGTGCGTTGAAGCATGCTACCAATAGTACGGTATTGGTGCACCTTATTGGTTATGGGGCTCTTGACTTGAGTTAAATAGCTCTATACCTCATCCAAACACAAACGTTGAGAAAAAATGAAAGTGCAACCCGATGAACAATCCCATGGTCAAGATGTAGAACGAATAAAACTGCAAAACAAGAATGGTATTGCGACGATTTTGGGCTATGGAGCCCAGTCATCCAGAACATAATTTTAGCCAAAAACTCCTACCCCTATCGCTCTATCGTAGCACATGTCCTTTACTCGTCAGAAGTTTTTCGGGGATAGGTTTACACATGCGCGAACGCTAGCAAGCAGTGGCGAGGGCGCCGAGAAATAGGCGGTAGTATCTGCTTCAAAAATCCCGCAGACGACGCCTGCTACGATACTAGGTATTAGTAGTACCTTCATTTTCTGAGGCTGCTCATTTCACAAGCTCTCCACTTCACACAAACATTGACTTTGAGAAAATATAAAGTTCAACCCGATGAACAATCCAACCTCTTAAGTATGTAACCACAATCCAAGTGGCGTCCAAACGATATTGGGTAGTTTCCCACTCGAGGAATCCTGTCATTTAGAACCCGTCTCAGCCAGAACCCGCTACCCCTACTGTAGCACGCTTGAGACCGTCAGCAAGACCATCATCAAGACCATCATCAAGACCATCATCGAGACCATCATCAAGACCATCATCAAGACCATCATTAAGGCCATCATCAAGACCATCAGCAAGACCATCATCGAGACCATCATCGAGACCATCGTCAAGACCATCATCAAGACCATCATCAAGACCATCAGCAAGACCGTCATCAAGCCCGTCATCAAAACCGTCATCAAGACCATCATCAAGACCATCATCAACACCATCGTTAAGACCATCATCAAGACCATCATCATGACCATCATCAAGGCCATCATCAAGACCATCATCAAGACCATCATCAAGACCATCATCAAGACCATCATCAAGACCATCATCAAGACCGTCATCAAGACCATCATCAAGACCATCAGCAGACCATCATCAAGGCCATCATCAAGACCATCATCAAGACCATCATCATGACCATCATCAAGACCATCATCAAGACCATCATCATGACCATCATCATGACCATCATCAAGACCATCATCAAGACCTTCATCAAGACCATCATCTAGACCATCATCAAGACCGTCATCTAGACCATCATCAAGACCATCGTCATGACCATCATCAAGACCATCATCTAGACCATCATCAACACCATCATCAAGGCCATCATCAAGACCATCATCAAGACCATCATCAAGACCATCATCAAGACCATCATTAAGGCCATCATCACGACCATCATCAAGACAATCACCGAGACCATCACCAAGACCATCATCAAGACCATCTTCAAGACCATCATCAAGACCATCATCAAGACCATCATCAAGACCATCATCAAGACCATCGTCAAGACCATCATCAAGACCATCATCAAAACCATCATCGAGACCATCATCAAGACCATCATCGAGACCATCATCAAGACCATCATCAAGACCATCATCAAAACCATCATCAAGACCATCATCTAGACCATCATCAAGACCATCATCAAGACCATCATCAAAACCATCATCAAGACCATCATCAAGACCATCATCAAAACCATCATCAAGACCATCATCAAGACCATCATCATGACCAGCATCAAGACCATCATCAAGATCTTCATCAAGACCATCATCAAGACCATCATCAAGACCGTCATCAAGACCATCATCAAGACCATCATCACGACCATCATCAAGACCATCATCTAGACCATCATCAAGGCCATCATCAAGAGAGGATCCGCACAGACGCATTCGGTCCCAGCTTGGCAGTGGTGAGGTTAGCTGAGACACCGGGAAAGTAAACTCCATGTGGATTGGTTTCTGTAGGACGCGGTATTTTAAGAGAAAGTACGTCCAAAGGACAGATATCTAGCCTCTTCATGTTTTGCTCAGTCGGATTTCCTCTGCGCTCATACAGCTGATACAGCTCATGCAACTCATACAGCTCATATTACTCATACATTTCATGCATACCATACTTTTCATATATATCATACAACTTATACAACTCGTGCAACCTACACAACTTATACAGCTCATATCGCTCATATAACTCATTCATCTCGTTCAGTCCGTACAGCCCATATATGCATACAGGTCATACACGTCATAAATTTCATACAGCTCATAAAACTAAATAAACTGATACAGCCCACACAGCTTATACAATCTATAAAGTCTGTACATCTCATACATCTCATACATCTCATACATCTGATACATTTCATACGGCTCATACGGCTCGTACAGCTCGTACATATCATTCAGTTCGTGCAGCTCACACAGCTCAAATTTAGTCCATACAACCCATACAACCCATACAGCTCGTGCACCTCTCATACAACTCACACAGCTCATACAGATCATACAGCTCATACAGCTCATACAGCTCATACATCTTACAACTCATAAATATCGTACAACGCATACAGATCTCTCAGTCTCCGCCACAAAAAAGGAAAACACGAACATTCCCCTCGATACGACAGATAGGCTGCCTTTGTCGGTCATTGGCATTTTTGCACGCATATCAGCGTGTTGAGTTTCTGTCTGCATCAACAATAGTGTGTGGTGGCCAGCTGCAACTGGGCTAAACATGCACACATGTAAACATAAATACACGTAGGGCTCCGCTGACCTGAGGTGCTCACTATGACGATCCGTAACCCGCGGTAGAAATACCCCAAAAAGCATAGCGGAACGGTTAGGAACGAACTGCGGGGTAGAGGTCGACGACGGTGCAAGGGTGGGAAAGCGAAGGCAATGTTAGTTACAGCAAAACAAAACTACCCAGGTAATGAGCACCACTTTTCCACCGAGCCATATTTTGTTTTGCAGGGAGATAGAGCTCCCAGTTTGAGGCACGTCAAACGTTACAGTTAAATTTGGTCGATGTGGCAATAGCATCGTTGGTTATTTGTTACACCCGGCGCTCCTGTTTGCTCGCTCAAGTGATGCCGTGTATCTTCCCTTCCAAGTGTGACGATCCTACATAATATACCTGGTATACCGTATGGCCATAGGCGTGGTTTGAGCGACTGCTCAACACCGAGGCTACGTTACCGGGGGGGGGGGTACCCCTACTTTTATTGCGAGCAGCGAAATACCTGGTAGGCGATTACATGACGGTGTATCTCGCGAAACCAAAACAGCACAACAGCTCTTAATATTGCATAGTTGACTGTTGAACTGACCCTCGATCCCCACCCTACACCAGTGGAAGATTCGCGAAGAAGTAGGGAAGCCACTCGCGGGAGTGGCCCTGAGCCGCTGAAATAAACGCCTAAAAGTACACTTGGTCTCAAGTGAACAAAAGGCCGAGAAAGCAAGCGATGCTTGCCGTATCTTGTACCAGGGTGTAACATTAATAGCAGCAATCTTACTGTAGTCTCGTGATACCATCACATCGCGTCACAGCACTCATTGACGTGACGCGACAGCGCTAAGGTCACCACTTACTGAAACAAGTTGGCCCTGCACGGAAAGTCCAGGCCTTCCAGAAAGTATATTTGCTGGTGGGAGAGGCGAGGCGTGGCGTCGTTTCAAGACAAGGAGGGACGGGTTATTGCTATCATGAGAGGTAGGAGGGGTACACCTATTTAGACTGCCGGACTTAGGGCACCAGCACGAATGGCCCTGCACTTCATTTACAAACATGAGGGTAACAAATACTTCCATAACGGTGCATATCGCGAAACAGAAAAAACACAGAAAGCTGACAACTTGCAAATTTACAGGGTAGATACTCGCCCGAGAGCCACCGAGCCAATGGAACAACATGCCCTAAATGTGCCCCTCCTACCATAGTCGTGCTACTAATAGTACGGTAGAGGTAGCACGTTTGGCCTGAAACGGTTTCTGAATGACGGGGCTCCTTAACCCAAAATCGTCAGAATTTCGTTGTATTTTTAAAACAATTTTGGTTGTTTACCTGTAGGCCACGGCATTTTTCATCGGGTAGCACTTTTGTTTTTCCCCAAACCAGTTTTTGGGAGAGGTATAGAGCTCCTTATTTGAGGAGCCTCAGAACAAAAAATGGTGCACCAAAAACCGTAGCATGCCTCTATTCTGGTACCATGGTATCTCATCAGAGGGTCGGTACTGTACAGTACTACAATTAGTCTGATCACATCGTCTTCACCTACCTGCACGAAGGTACTGGTGATGATGAGCATATCCATCAGGCCTGACAACGTGTCCAACATACATGGTTCTACCCACTCGCCTGCTGGGTCGCTTTTGATCATACTAGGGTATGTGATATGGTGCTACGCACTGGCTACTATAATAAAATCTGATGACACGATGACGTACCTGCACGAAGATGTTGGTGACGATGACCATGTTCATCAATCCCGACAAGATAGCATGAAGCGGTCCTCTGGATCGCACATAGGCGTGCTTTCTCCTGCACACGAGGAATGAAAGCATACTCATACGTCCGTTATATGTGCGTGTTGACTTCGCGCGAACGGTTGCAAGCACAACCAAACCCTTCACGCGATGGAACGCAAGCAAAACCTAAACCACGCAATAACGCCAAGGCTGCGGCGTAAAACCTTCGAAGTGCTGGCGTTGCAACATCATCTATTAATAATCGCGTGTGCATTATTTTCCGCGTGTGCATGCCTCCATCCGCCGTGGGTATGGCCATACACGCACCCGCTTTCCTGTAATTGAAGTGTATCTCTCATTGCTTGAATTCAACAAACAAGATGCCACCGCGTCGTATCATAGAACGAACATTCAAAATACGATGGTAACAATTCGCGGCGTTGTGTTTGGGCGCGTGAGTTCAATAATTGTGCCCGACCAACTCACACACTCTCCCCAAACGAGAAACATGAGCCAGGTAGATACCACACACCACAATTTAGTCGCGTTTGCATGTCTCCATCCGCCATGGGTACAGCCATACACGCGACCGTTTTCATGCCATTGGAGAGTACCTCACTCCTGCTTTAAACAATCAAGGTGCTACCGCGTAGTAGTAGCGAGCATTCATAATGCGAGAATAATTCGCTTGGAGCTGTGCTGTTGAGCGCGAGTGTGTTCGGCCGGGCCACTTACTCTCGCGACCGCTTTCGCACCATCGAAGTGTTTCTTCAATCCTATACTCCACAACCAAGATGCCACCGCCGTGTAGAAATGCAGCTTGTAAAAGTTGAGTATCGACCATTCAATTGGTAGAACTCACAGCTGACGTATTTGAAATATATTTTATAAAATGAGGTTTTACAATACAAAAAAAGAAACTCGCTGCGCGCTGTTGCTGAGTGAGTTATTAATTGTTCCCGGCCAGGCACTTCACTCTCGCCACATTTCGAAGAAGGACCAGGCAGAAACCAGACAACATAATTTTGTCGCATGTGCATGTCTCCATCCGCCATGAGTAGTCATATACACGACTGCTTCCATATCATCGAACCTGTACCCCACTACTACTATTCAACTATCAAGATGGCAGCGCATGGTAGACACGAGCACTCAAAATACAACAAAGCAACTCGCTTAGTTCAACGGTACTACAGTAGTTTCCGGCCAGGCAACTCTCGCCAGACGGTGAAGCATAAAACACCAGGTACAGTAGAGACCACACGACACTATTTTGTCGCGTGTGCATCTCTCTACCGGCCGTGGTTACAGCAAGACAAGCGGCCGCTTCCATACCGTCGAGTTGTTCCCCATTGCGATATTCAACAATCAAGACGCCATGGTATGGCAAAAAATGCGTGGCCGACGTATCACGCAGCTCGCAAAGCTGAGTATTGACCACTCAACAGGTCGAACTCACAGACGACGAATTTGAAATGATTTTAGTCAAACTAAAAAAACAGTTCGCTGCGCTGCAGAGTTCAATAACTGTGTCCGATCGAGCAACTCACTCTCGCCACACGACGAAGATGAACCAGGCAGATGTCACATTGAACAGGATTGTAGCGATGAGATTTGTTATCGACCAGAACCGCATGGTGTCCTTGTGGTGGGCGATGGCCACGCCGCGCCACGCGCGGCGAGGAACGTTCCTCGAAACGAGCAACGCGTAGCAGCAGTGGTGTGGGGCTGGCGTATGAATTACATGACTGTTTGTTGTTGTTGTTGTTGGGCCGCATTTCTCTGTTTTTTTTCAGGTATCGTCGTCGTTTATACGCACCAAAAGCATCATACAATAAGGCTACAGTATACTTCGTATGAAAGAAATGAAAAAAATAAATACCTGGTATGAAACAGCAATCTCTGACTTGTGCCGCTATTCGGATACCTGGTACGTATTACTACGTGGGAACGCTCGAAGAGAGTGTACTAACATGATGTAAATTTTACAGTATAGCGTTACTGTAAAAAACGCATGTCAAATTCAATCAGCAAAATACGGTTTCAACATCTCAATCTCAACATCAATCATCAATCAATCTCAATCGCGTATCGCGTTTTGTTTTCAACCGTCACTTTTAATTTCCAGTTCAATTCAACGACCGTCTGGAAAGGCCGTGCCTCACAAACTCTTCTTAGCAGGATGCAGCTCGCCCTTCGTGCGACTCGCGAAACACCTCAAGGCGCTTTACGCTGGGTGCATGCAACGTCTGCCTGGGCGGTGAAAATCCGAGGTGCTCCGTTCCGGCATTGCAGGGATGCGAGGCTATGGTCCCATGGCATGATACGATGATTACACCCCCCCGGTACATGCCTTCAACTTTTATCACGCATACACGTAGGGTTCAGTGTTCCCACTTCTCGTCGATGTTCATCGAATTTTGCCAACTCGCATCTGCTTTCGCACTTTTGGTTTCAGCGACATGATCAAAACGTGTACGAATCTATGGTACGATACGGCAACGACAAACGATCACAGCAAGCAGTTCATTCATTTTGCTATCTCGATGTATGTGATATTCGTACTGCTATGATGATAACAATGATGGTGGTTGTGGTCAAATGTCAACTAAACGCCCGAAGAAACCCCTTGGTGTCCTCCCGCAGCACCGAGCTCCGGTCGCCTCCATCAAAACAAAGCTAGATAGATTCAACTGAATACAGCGGCTGTCGCGTGGGTTTCGTCATTATTGTTTTCAAACTGACGGTTGACCATTATTGGAAACAAAACGGTTTCGAGACGAAAACACGCAACAACATGTTTCGAGACGAAAACACGCAACAACATGTTTCGAGACGAAAACACGCAACAACATATATATCAGCAACAAACACCGCCTCTATCATATACCAGGTACGTCAACAACATATATATCAGCAACAAACACCGCCTATATCATATACCAGGTACGTATTATACATTCGTAGGCAACCGCGACCAAAATATGGCGCAACAGCTGAGGATTCTTGGACCAGGCATGCATGTACGCTGTGCTCTACGGAACGACAGCGCCTTGCTTCGGTCATGGGTAGTCTCAGCATGAAAAAAGATACGGAGCGGCGGCGAAGATCCTATCTTTCGTATGATTTGTCCCCCACCCCCCGGAAAAAAAACGCCTTCATTTTTCCAACAAAAACTAAAAACTGAAAACATTGAAAAATCCAAGGCTTATCACGGTATTTCGGCGGGACGGTAACGGCGGTAACGGCGGGACGGGACGGGACGGGACGGTAAAA